>JACGAQ010000142.1:0-305221 GCA_014119065.1 Orius insidiosus
CACTTTTCGATTCTGACAGTGCTAAATCTGCATTCAAACCTTTCAGATTTATATGGTCCAAAACGATTTTTGGAGTTGTTCTGTCACCTATGAAAATAAAGTTAGAACATTCAGATTTTGAAGCTTTGATTTACCATCATCACAGCCGATCCACCAATAAGAGCCATTAACTGACAACCGTTACAGACTCCCAAACTAAAAGTGTCTTTTCTGTTAACGAAAGCGTCCAGTTGAGCTTTAAGGGTTTCGTTAAACTTTAAACAGGCTGCCCAACCTTTGGCCGAACCCAAGACATCTGAAAGGTTAAAAAATAATGTTAATTGTAATTTTTAGAGAAATTTTGTTCAAAATACCTGCGTAGCTAAAGCCCCCGGGAAAAATGATGCCTTTGAACATATCTGTAGTCGCGGTTTTGTCCAATAAATCTTGCATCGTCACATCCCAGACTTCAAAACCAGCCATATAGAGAGAAACCGCCATTTCTCTGTCACCGTTTGAACCTTCTTCTCTGATCACAGCAACTCTCGGTTCTAAAAAATAACTTAGTTACAAATTTGAAAATTCTGTTGCACAACTTACTTGATGTTAATACTTTCTTTGGTTTCGGTAAAACGGATGGATCAAATGAAAGATTGTATTTACATCCTTTTCTTCTATGCAATGATTTAAACTCTTCTTTTGCACAATGGACGTTAGTTTGTTTTCTTTCAAGCTTATAACTTGTTTCTTCCCAAGCTTCAAATAATGTAGACAGCTTTTTGTTGAGCAAATTTCATTTCTTTCATTTCTTACAGTTACCTGGAAAAACGAAGGAGATTAAATTTAAAAAATATAAATCAACGCACTAGGGAGTTCATGCCGAATCCGACGGCTTGTCCGATGTTAAAGCAGTCGATTGACTCATTTAGGTAGGCATCTGTTACGATTTCAACATTCTGAGGAGCAACTTCCAAAACCCATCCGACTTCTTCAGCGAAAAGTTGTTCCAAAGCAGTCCATTTGCTGGTATCAACTTGTACCTGAAGGCCAGCGACACCACCGAACGCCATTTCAAGAACACAACCCAGAAGACCTCCATCACTTATATCATGTCCAGATAATATTAATTTTTCTGAAAACATTGATAAAATATAATTTAAAAAAGAAAAGAAACAAACCTGAGAGAAGGTATTGAGTAATGTTGAAAGCACTCTTGAATTTTCTTGGAGATTCTACGTCTGGAACGTTTTTACCGAGCTGTCCGAAGCACTGAGCCAAAGCACTACCTCCCAATCGACGATGCTTTGACACAGAGACCCAAAGAAGAACTCCAATTTCTCCAGAAATCGGACTTTTTATATCAGGAGTTACTTTGCAGGTGACATCAGGGCAAGGAGCATAGGTTGAAACCACAAGAGTACCTAAAAAATATATTTTAAGTAAAATAGTAATTTTAAGTACCTGGTGCTTTGACTGTCTTTCCGTTCACACGAGCGGCCATGCTAAGAGAATCTTTTCCGCCGTCAATTGCCACTCCGAGCTCGGACATAAAACTGCACATTGCTTCACAAGCTCTATACAGCTTGCTCCTTCCCCAGGAAGCTTAGCAGCCCACATCCAGTTACCAGAGCACTTGACGTCCTCAATGCAGATTTTAGCAAACATCAAGTTTGTTAGCGATTCAGCAACAGTCATTCGAGCTCCAGCTGCTGGATTTATCATGCCTTTAATAGGCTGCTCTCCAATCGCTCGCTACTCCTTCCTGTACAAAGTTATAAATAACAAAATTAGGAAAATCTTTAGGAATTAACCTTGTTGAACATTGAAATCGCAGTCACTGCACAATCTGCTAAAGGAGTATGAAGTGGGCCAACATTGTTGTTGAGCAATAAGCCCTGTGACACATCGATCAACTTTATTCGTCAAAAACCTCTTGCTGCAAACTGTCGTCAGTCTAAGCACTCGTTCTAGGGCAGCCTCCAGGCTTAGCCCAGCTGGGAATTTCTCGGCAGGTAAACTTATCTTCTCTTCTGTCAAGTCGAACTCCTATTTAAACAAAATCATTTGAGAAATCAAAGAATATCAAAATTACTTTTCTAGGCATTTTTCCTAAAACTAGGTCCAAATCCAAATTAAATGGGTGTGTAGATTTATCTTTCTTGTAGGTGTCAGTTAGATATTTATTCTCATCCATAACGTCTTCCTCACTGAGAATCACCTAAAAACCAAAAAATTTAATCGTTTTTAATCTTCTGATTTAAAATGTACTTACACTTCCATTTCCAGTCACAACGCCAACAACGTCGACAGGGCATCTTTCACGTTTTGAAATTCTGATCAACTTTTCGACATTTTTCGGAGCGACGAGAACAGCATCATTTTCCTGATACTCAGCCCCCCAGAGCTCCATCGTGTTCAGCGAATTGTCCCCAAGAGTGAAAGCATTGCAGAAAATGACAGCTCCTTCTGGTTCGACTAATTCCTTTAAAACATTACCTGTAAAAAACATGAAATCAAAGTCGATTTTTTAAAATAAAAATGATTACCATTGCCTCCAGCTCCTTGATCGTGAATACTGCAAATAGGATTGCCGTCGTTATGCTCAATACAAGCTCTAATTATTCTGTTGAGTTTGTTTCCCATTTCAGCATCACCTCTTTGTACAGCTCCAAAGTCTAATTCAGATTTGTTATCACCTTGAACCTAATTAAATTTTAGCATCAAAAAATTTAATAAAATGATAATTACTTGAACAGAACTAGCTGATCCACCTCCAACACCAATACGGTAGACAGGTCCTCCTATTTTTAACTTTCATACCTAGAATAAAAAAAAGTTAATTAAAGTTTACAAGAGTTTTTCCTAAGCTACCTTTTTCAGGTTTATCTTTGTCAACCATAGAAGCTTCCATTGAACCGACTCCTCCGCTGAACATAATCGGCTTAACCCATTCATATCGCTCTCCAGCGATACCTTGCATTCCAAACGCTCTAGTAAATCCACATATTAAAGGTTCGCCGAATTTGTTTCCATAATCTGAAGCTCCATTACTGGCTTCGACAGAATTTTTAAAGGTGACGCAAGATTATCTGGGTAGTCTAAGGTTTTATCTTCCCAAGGCTGTTCATATCCTAAAAAATCCATTAATCAAATAAAATTCCTAGTAGACAAAAGTACCGGGTATTTGAATGTTTCCCACTGAGTATCCAGCAGTCCCGGCAATACAATTTCCTCCTCTGCCTACAGCCTGTACATCTCTGATTCTTCCCCCAGTCCCTGTCGTCGCTCCACTAGAATGGTTAAAAACATGAAAGATTTGTTTATAAAATAAATAACATACCTAAATGGGCAACTCCTGTCGGAAAATTGTGTGTCTCGGCAGTAAATATTATGTGAGATAAACTAACGCTTTCTTTCATCGCACTCGGTCTATCCACTTTTTCTGGCTTCAGTTATTAATAGGAAATCCTTTATGGCACTAATAAAATTAAAAAATTATTTTTCCCCATAAAAATACAAGAGCAATTCTACCTGCTATTGTCACTAAATTTGACATTGTTCGGGTTGGAATTTTCTGCGTGTCGATAATCATGTCTATGAGAGATTTTTCAGTTCTTTTTTGTTCAAGATCATTTTGCCTTTGAAAAAAATGCCTGCTGTGCTCACTATTGGACTGGGCAAGGTCGAAGCATTCAACGGTCGTCGGATTTCTTTTGAGTGTATGGAGAAACATATTTGTGTAGAAGTCTAAGTCCCATTCATCAAACGCTAAGCCTATAAAAAGATTTTAGCCAATAGAAATTGACATATTAAGTTTACCTAAGCTTGAATTAACTTCTTCAAGTGCTTTTTTTTCCTTTTGACATGACATCTACAACCGACCAATCTTCAGGAATGATGCCGTGGTCGAAATTTTTAATCGGTTCAAGATAACGCGTTTCTGTCATACGATCGTGTAATGCATCAGTCAACTAAAAAAGGAAAACTGTGAGATTTGAGTAGGAAAAAAAGCTTCTATAAACCTCTGCTCGACATCTAAAGAAACTGGAGACTTAAGCTGGACTAAATATCTTATCGTCACTTCAAAACGGACAACTTTATCCAAGTTAATAGCGTTACACATGGACAAAGCGTTGCTCGAAAAAGGTGTTGAAAATTGAGCCTGAAAACAAAATTAAATAAAGACTTTAAAAAGGAGACGAACCTAGGGCCAATTTCAATGAGAAGCTCTTTGTTGTCGCGAGCTAATAATTTAGGAGCATCGCTAATGTTGTCATTTTGAAATGGAGACGTCATAAGCCAGCGAAGTCGGTCGAGTTCGCCCTCCGAGAGTTTTTCGCTGACTTCCACATTGAAACAGCGTTCTGTTTCTAATCCTGATACTTCTTTCGATACCTCTGTGAGCGCTTTAAGTTTTTCTGTTTTACTTCCATTGCTGATGCCCGGAATAGAATAGAAATGAAGGACCACCATCTAAAATGTTTTTTAAAGATTAATTCGTTTAGAAAACTCATCTTTTAATCCATATGAATTATTCAGAACTTTTAAATGACCCACGTTCCTCAGATTTGAAAGGTGAGGTTTTCATGATTTCAAAAAATCCAGTTTTTTTAGTGATTCCATAAAAAAATTGAGATTTTTTTGGCGAAATTAATGAATTTTAAAACCTTGACTGTTTTTTCCTAGAAGAGGAAAAATAAATGTTTTAAAATATAGTCAATTATTGCCTGAATAGGAACAAAACACACAAAAATTAAAATTCTACACGCAAAAAACATAAGCATCAAATAATTTACAATAGAAGAAACTTAGTAAAAAAGTTTTACTCAAAATATTCGCTTACTTTACCTATTTTAAAACTTATTACTACTTACTTGTGTTGAGATAAATTTTCTTGAAAAAAATTTTATAAAATGATTTTAAAACATATGGGTAAAATATCATTCAAGATTTAAGACAGCTGATATTATAAAAGCTATGTTTTTTACTTAATATTTTAAGGAAATTTCTGGGTTAGAAAGCAGAAGGGACTAGGAAAAAACCATTAAAATATTTAGAAGGAATTTGCGGACAACGGCTCCCGTACTTATCAATAATAAATTTTAGTCCTTTACTTATTTCTTTTTCTCGAAAAATTCTGTACAAAGATAAAACCGTTGAGAAGCCGCAAAAATTCTTAAAAGAAAGTAGTTCTTTGAAAGAAAGAAAGAAAATTTATTTCAGAGAGTACATAGAAATCTTTGACTATAAACATAAGAAAACGGCAAAAAGACTTTAAAAAATGTAATTCTAGGACATGAACACGGGAATATCACTGGAAAATGCCCTAAAATCCTACAAATAGTTTTATAAAAAAATTGGAATTCTCGGGCTGTTTTGGAAAACGCAGTAGAATCAAAAAGACAAAAATGTAATTCTCGACAATAAGAAAATGCTTAAAAATCCTACAGATAAGTAGTTTTAAAAAAAATGGAATTCTCGGACCCTAAACATAGGAAAATCCGGCAGATAGTATTAAAAAATTTAACTCTCGAATTATAAAGAAACGCTATCATACATTTAGAAACTACCCACTTATTTTGAGATAAATTTTCACGAAAAAAATAATTTAATAAATGTTTTTTTTTAAATGAAGATAAAATATTTTTCAAGATATAGCGAGAGGCAGTTCTTTATGTTTTAAAAAACTTAGGCGTTAGAAGGATAACGTGAATCCTGAAAAATTGCTTTTTTGGACCCTGATCGTTTTTAGCCGTAACCAAAATAATGGAAATTTGATGAGAACTAATGTTTTGCGTCATAAAAAAATCGCTAATTCCTTATACTTTAAGTTCTACTTACTTGTTTTGAGATAAGTTCACGAAATAACAAGTTTTTGATTTTGTAAAATAAACAGAATGGACAAAGTATTTTTCAAGATTTAAGACAGCTGATAAAACGAAAGCTCTTATATTTTTTTTAACCCAATATTTTTGAGAAATAGCTACACCAGCGGTTCCAAGTATGGTGGGCAGAGTTCCGCCCCACTAAAAAATTTTGCCATCACGCTAGAGCGAAAAAGTTAAATAGAGACCCCCCATAATTTTTAGCGTTGATTTCATATCTGATGGTAGATTTTCGATTGCGCACACGCAAAACGCAAAAAATCCTTTAAAACGAGCTAAACTTTCTTAACTGAAATTGGAACCCCTATCAGCAAATTTGGATTCTGAACACAATTTTACGTAAACTTGATAGCTAGGATCAGTTTTTTAAGCTTTTATTAATTTTAAAAAACTAAAAAAAGTACAATCGATTGAAAAATTCTTTGTGTTCTTTCTAAGTTTCCTTAATTTTTGAAAGATATGAGTTTTTCTGGTTTTCGTTAGTTAGTTATTTTGACCCCATGGGGTCAAACAGACCCATAATCATTATTCAACTTAAGGGTGCCATTTGCCTTACATTTATTCCGGAACACTTCATGACTGCAATTTCATCAGATTTTCACCGGGAGCACTACTTAATTTCCATCCTGAATGATATAATTAATCCTAGTAATTTTAATTTTGGGCAATATTTCTCAGCTCCTAGAGGCCACAAGATAAGATATAAATTTTTTCATGGCCTTAAGATTTGCAAATTACAGTTAACTAGAATTAAAAAGGGTTTAATAATACCTAAATGGAAAAAGAGATTTTAATATGTCCTTCAGGGTGTTATATAACAGTAACTACAAAACTTAAAATGACATAATAAATCAAATTTTGTGTAAGATCAATGGCAACAAGGTTGATGATTGAATCGGAGAATAATATAGGAAGTTATAAAACCGGGGAAAAAAACAAAGGCGTAAAAAATGCGCGTTGAAACTCACTTACCTCTAATTTGAGTAGAGTTTACACTAGACTTGCCAGAAAGGGAATGTAGAACAACTATTAAATAAGAGATAATAAGGGATATCCGAAGGGGTCACGAAGGGTTATCGGCTCAACGTCATGTAGATAAAACGATAAAATAACAAATAAATTACGATGGGCTGATAAATGAAAAGTTGAATGCCAAACGTATTTTTCAGAGTGAACGGAGGTGTGGCCGAATGAAAACTAATCGGATTAAAGGGGGACGATTTTCATTTTTAATCCTGAATATCCTGTTATATATTGAAATTATTTAAAATAATTACCTGGACGAAACGAGCCGGCAACAGGTGTCAGGTAACCAAGGTAAACAACTTTTGTTGATTACGAGATTGAAACCTTCCGCTAAGCCAACGGCCAGGCATGGTTCGATTCTAAGGAGCCACACAAAAATTTTTTTAAAAGAACTTGAATTTATTTACTGGAAAGCCAAGTTTAATAACTTAAAAATGTTCTGTTAATTTATTAACTATTAAATCTCTTTAACAAGAAAATTTAAAAGCACTTTTCCGGAGGTGCAACTCGAATGTTCTTAACATTTTTGTCATGGGGAAATTGAGCGAATTCACTGTTGGTTGGGGAAAAATAAGCAGAGGAAGTTAAAAGAAAAAAAAATTACTTACAGCATGGAGATTTGCTGAAGATTGAACCTCTAGTTTGCCACAAAAAAGCTCTTGATATTTTCAAGATAACTAAGATTCTGTGAAAATCGCTTAAAAATTGCGGCTGTGAAGTGTTCCAGAAAAACTGGCGACAGCTGGCACCAAAGACAACCTCATGATTGGTTAAGATCACTAATCAATTTTCCTGTAATGAAGACCTTTTCCTCAAGACGTGGAGGGTCTTACAATAACTTCTCTTTCAGGAAGTTAAAAGGATGATAAAAAATCCTCTTTCTTATATAAGCTTAAAGTAGAGCTAAATTAGAAATTCATCCATACACCTCTGAATGGTATAACTTCTAATTTACCCAGTAGGAAATATTTTGAAATGAAAACAGAAAAATACTTGGAAAAAAACTTTAATTGCAAAAGTATTATTGATTTTTGAAAAATTTTTGCCAGGAAAAAAAAGCCTTAAATTAAATAGATAAATATTCTTGGGTGTCTTAAGTATTAAAATAATTCTTTAAACTGCAATAACACATATCTAAAGTGTTCCAACATAAATTAAGGTGACATTAAATTTATGCAAAGTAAAAAAAAGTAAAACTTTATAAATTTGAACATTTAAAAAACGAATAAAAACCTATAGCTACCTAAATTATTCACATTTTATAAAATAGAGGCTTTTTACAAAGAAAAAATTAAGTAAAAAAAGAAGAATAAATACATAAATAATCATTATTCTTATATACAATTTAGAACTTACAAATTCACCTTTGAAATGTTGATTTTAAAGTGAATTAAAGTTTATGAATTTTTTTTGTTTTGAGAAATATAAATTAACTATAGAAAAAAAAGGAGAATATGTACGTGAATCACAATAATTAAGGCGCTGTGGCCTAAAAAATTGAGTTCTCTTACAGAAAACAATTTTAAAGTCTTTTAGGACTTATCATTTTTCCTTGAAAAAATGAATATAATAAAATATGACTGAAAAGCTTAGAAAACAAACAATAAAATGTGCTTTTTCGTTTTCAAAATAAAATAGCTTATCTCCACGATGAAATGCGGCTAAATGAAATGGAAATAGCTCACAGACTAGAGAGGGGTTTTTAGTTTAAGCACAGAAGAAGAGAAGGAAATAAACAATACTATAGTTTTGAATCATTTCCTGAGGTAGCAAGATACTGATGTGCGAGCTTAGTGAGATACAGTTGGTCTGGGGTCCTCCCCAAAGCGATTTTTTCCCAATCATATTGATTCTGTAAATCAAAATAAGTTATAATATAAATTATTTCCAATATTTATATGCACCTTAAGGTAAAAACTTGGCTCTGATGCTATTTCGTCAAAGTCAATTTGTTTCACCACTGGTAGTTGAGAGGGAGGCAATAGTTTTCGGGTGACCGTTTTCTGAAAAAAAATTTAGAATCACTAAATAACATCTACACAGAAACAGAAAAAATACACAATCACTACGAAAACAAAAACACAAAAACAAGAAATACCACAACACTATTTACATGTGAACAAGAAAATCTGTGACGACACCACGGCAACTGAATGGTTTGTGACTTAAATATCAGTGAAGATTCTATCTAATTTTGTGCACGTAAAAAAAAAAAAGAAGATAGACTTAGACTGGGCTATTTTTCTTGTAATCTGTAAATAACTTGAGACATTGGAAACCAGAAAAACCTTCATGCATAAGAAACTGCATTACTACAAGTGAAATACAAAAAATTTAATTAAGGGCATGCAGAAAAAACCCTAAAACAATCTGGTTGTTTAGGTACTTGACCGCTCAATATTGTTCCACTGATTCGTCTTACCCAAAATAAATCTGAAAAGATAAAAAATATATAAAATCGTATAAAAGACAGTTATTTCGTAAGGTTGAATTGAACCAGGTCCTTTATCTTACCTTTTCATCGCTGGAGTTCGACTCTAAATTATCAAGGCTTTCGTCATCTAACAGCTTTATGTTTGAGAATGGATTGGATGCTCCAGAAGGTCTCTGTCCTGAAAAAATTATTTAACGTGAAACATAGGAAGTAAAATAACAAACAGGTATGCAGAAATCAACAAATGGTTATTTAACTTACGAGATTAGGGTCGGATAGTCTGTTTTCCATCATGGAAAGAGAGGCTGGGCTTGCCCAGGAAGTTGCGAGGGCTTTCCGGGCTCTTATGTGTGGCATTGTGTTCTCTTTATCAGAATGGAAGAAGCTGGCTTTCCTCTTGCTAGCATAGCCGCTGTCGCCACCATGCTAAATAAATGAATATTAGATTTTTAATTTAACTATAAAATATTAAGTACCTGGCGAAAGCCGCTAGAATCTGTATCATACTGCGAATCAGACTGGTCTTCTTGCTCCTTCTGAAGGATTTCTTCGAGGTCTTCGACTAGGTGAGAGGGCGACTGGAGCTGAAATTAAGGTTTAAAATGACAAATGATGATTGAAGATAACAAACCTGATATTTGATTCCTATCATTTTCCCCATGTCTGCAAGGGCTTTTTTGAAAGGAGTTGGAGTCCTCGGTGTGCCGATGCAAGGCTGTTTCATTTTGACAGGTGTCAAATTACTGTCGGACCTGTCCGCAGCATTGGAATCGCGACGAGGGCTTTGATGAAATTGAGTCGGTAAAGGAGTGGGGGTAACTAAAGCACCGGGGGAGTTTGGAGGCTGCGAACGTAATGGTGTCACACATCCATTAGTTGGCTTCGTACTCAAATTTACATCGAATGATAAGCTAGGGCTGTTAAGGAACTGTAAACAAAAGTCAAATTTATTCTTTATTTTTAAAATTTTGTTACCTGAGAAGGGCTAAATTGAAGCTGCTTTAAAGGAGTTGATTTTTCAGGAGTTCTTTGAAGAGAATATTGAATTCGGTTTGAATCAACCTAAGAATCATTAGTGAGAAAATTTTTACAAATCAGGTAATAACTTACCAAGTTCAGTCTCTCCGAAGAGGCAGAAGAGTTTGAGTTTGTTCTTCTCCTCTTATTTTTCTTTGAAGCAGGAGGATAATCAAGAGCACGATTTTGTGGGACCTGGTGATGCATTCTGAAGGCATCTCGACCCTTAAATACAGAGCTCATGGGTGATGGAGGAAAGCTACTCCCTCTTGCAGTCATGTATTCAGCCACATCCAGTTCATTGGTAACACTTTGTTTTGAATCATCATTTTCCTCATGCCTGTTTAAACAATAATCACATTAAAAATAAATGAATTTTGCTTTAGAAACTTACTTTATATGCTTGAAGGGTGCAGTGAGTGACCCAGGAGGAGAATCTAATGGATTCAAACTACTAGCGCTCCAGCCATCTAAGCTTGCTTGTTCTTGAGGTAAATACTATAAATAAAATTCCATTTAAATACGAAATTGCCTGAAATAATAACATACTTGGTAATTGAATTGATCATCTTTTTCTACTTTAATGAAAGTCTGATCAAACGAAGTCCTTGGTTTGCTATTTTTCACAGTTTTCTTCTGAGTTGAACCACCTTCTCTTTCATCATGTTCAAACTTTCTTCGCATTGTAGAATTCCAGTGGTTTTTGATTGCGTTGTCGGTTCTAAGCAAGAAGTTGTGATCAAGAAAGAAAAGATGAGAAACTTACCTTCCGGGAAGAAGTTTCGCTATTTTTGCCCATTGGTTGCCAAGTTTTTGATGGGCTTGGTAAATAATACGGTCTTCTTCATCAGTCCATGCGGTCTTTTTGATATTCGGGTTCAGATGGTTGTGCCATCTTTCTCGACATTGCTTGCCTATTCTGCCTTTTAAATGGCATGCGATAAGAGTCCATTTTTTTGGACCATATCGCTCGACAAGGCTCACGACAGTTTCATCTTCCTGCAAACATTTAGAAGTTGGAAAAACGCAAGAGACTATTATTTACCTCTTTGGTCCAGGGGCCTTTGACTAGTTCGGGATTCACAACTTTGTGCCACCGGTGTTGACATTGTAAATCACTTCTTTGCGGCAAATGCTGAGCTATTGCAGCCCAATTTTCTTGGTACTCTTCAACTAGCAGTTTAAGTTTGTTATCCTAAAGAAGAAAGAGCAAAATAAAGAAATACTTGGCATATAGCACTCCATATACCTCTTCTTTAGTCCATCTCGTTTTGGTCGAGTGGGCGTTTTTTCTGCTTCTTGGGTTCGATTCACCATCATCGGATAACTCATTATCTTCACTGCTGCTTTCGACTTTGGTTCTAAAACAAAAACATTATGAACTTAAATCTATATCATCAATCTGTATTTAGGATTTTCCTTTGTTTCCCGCCAAAATGCCTTAAGACTTGTGAATAGACTTTTTTCATAGGCTAAATTGGAAGAATGAATTCAAAACACTTCGCCATAAAATATGCCCAAAAGAGCTTAAAATAAAATAAGGACGAAATTTCTACTGGGGCTTCTCTTGATGTAGAAGATGGTCAAAATCTGTGCTCAACCTATTCATCAATTGGTTGATATGTCAGAATTCATGCTTTCTAAATATGTCTGAAAAATGGAGGTTTCTGGTCATTCAGGCAATTACGCAGGTACATAAATTTGTATTTCTTTATTAAATCTTTAGAAATAATGACTCCCCACAAAAAAGAAGAGTCGGAAATCAAAGGAAAAAAGACTTCAATAAAAGAGAATAGGATTGCGTATCAAGGCATGACAAAAGGTAGGGGGGATTAGCTGGTTATTGATACGAAAAGGTATTAAAATAGAGGAAAGATAAAGGGAGAAGGATGAGGGATGGAAAGAAGCGATGGCGATTGGCGAAATGGAAAAGGGGAGGGGGTTGAAACCGTGGGAACTCTGATTACTACCTCGCAGATTTACATATGACAAAATAAAAGAGGGGGATTTGAGGAGGGTTGCTGCCTTTTTTTATTTTCCTCCCCCCTTTTCTCCTAGATATTGTAGGTCATCGCCACCCTTGCTTTACCAACCTTCACTTAATTGCTTAAATTTATAGCCATCACCTTGTACAGAAATTAACAAGAGAGAAATTTTTTAAAATTGTTTCAATAGCGATAATCAAAGATGCGGTATCACCAAAAGTCTCATTTTCAAAATCCTTAATTATGTTAACCACTTTTTTACGTCCATTATGTCCACTTGTCTGCCATTACGTCGAACTGAAAAACGGGGACTGCGAAGTTTCCACTTTCTCACTAGGCCATACAGAATGCCTTCATTTTCGACCATTTTGGGTAACAAAAACTAAGGCCTTCCAATCGGGTCAACTTTAGGTGAGAACAAGATAGTTGAAGTCTTTAGCATAAATTACTGCTAGCAATGAAACGTCTTCAATCTCTTGGTCAATATGCTTGATGGGAGGGATAAAAAACCCTTTTGATAATCCACCAGGTGCACAGGTTCGGCCAAGTGGATTTACGACTAAGGGAGTCTTGCGTCAGCCTTCAAATGACATTCAACCCTCCATGCTTTTTATTTCCAAAGGATAACCCCCTCGAAAGCAAACAGGTCTGAAATTTCAGGTACAGTCACGTCAAAAATTAAATGTGATAACATTCTATGATCAAAAAATGACGAACGTATGATTTTTTGAAGGGTCCCAGGATTTCCCTGAAGGTACAGAAAAAAGGTCGATGTAGCGACTTTAGCTTAAAAAAATGATTTTCAAGTGGATCATTTTTCAAAGCGCAAAATTCTACTTATTGCTTCATATCACATAGTCAATCTCTCTAATCCTCAATGTCACCTAAACTCTAGGGATTGAACTGTCTGCACTCTACACGCTTAACTCAAAACATTTTAACTTCCTTAATTTAATACGTGGAGATACATTGCGCAAGCAACCAACATGATGAAAACGATGAAGTGCGGAAGATTTCTTCCCAAAGAACGAGTCTGACTTGAATTTATCTTGCAGAAGAGGAAGGGGTGGTCAATATTACGTAATGAGCCGTATGAATATTAGTACCGGCTGCGAAATAGACAGACTACGTCTAAAGGGGGAGAAACTAGAGACGGGGGTATAAAAACTGATTTACAAAAGATCTGAAGGAGGGTAGGCGGGTTCTATAAACATCACAGACGGGAAAAGGGTTTATCTCGGACAAGTACGAGAATCGTACCTTTCAACTTGGCTGGTCAGGAACTCCACCCTCATTTCCTGCGGAGGAAGTGCGTTGTTAAAACGAAACCGTCTGTCGCCTTTTCCGGTGTCTTTGGGAGTCCTATTAAATACACCTAGAAAATATTAAATAAGCAAAATATTCGGGACTCAGAAGGGTAAAAAACAGAAGCCGACGCAAGGTCTATAAGATAAGCCGAAGAAGTCAACGCTGTCAGCAAAATAACCGCACAGGATGTTTAAACAAATTGTTACAACGATAGTCGACAGAAATGAGCCAGTTAAATCCCTTGAAAAAAGAGAAAGAGATAGATGCCATGGCAGTCCTCCAATCTTTAAGGAGGAAATTACTCAAACAACCAGGGATGCTCGGGAATCGAACCCACGACCACCAAGGGAATCTAGGAAAGACCGCCTCGACTACGCAGGCCTTCAGAAAATCAAGTCTAGAATAAGTTTGATAACAGTTTTAAGTAATAACGAGATTCTATAAAAATAAAAAGAACACAACCCTCACGATAACTGCCAAAGGTTTTCGTGAAGAACGGAAGGAAATTGCGGTACGCTCAAAGAAGTCACGAAGAACGCCGGTCCACAGAGCATCTTTTTGCATTATTTTTGGTACATTCGGTCCTTTTTTAAAAAATACTGAGGGAAGTTAGAAGATAGAACAAAAATGTGTGGGACTCGAAGGCTTTGGTCACTGACGCACGAAGGCCAGTTAATAGTATTACATTACGTACTTCATTGTCTGTCCCTTTGAGGGAAAAGTAATTAGAAAGAAGAAAAGAACGGTCATTAGGGCGACCACAAGATATTTTTGACCCACAGGACATTTTGAACAAACGACGGTTGATATTAAAGTAGTCTAATTTCATTCTTGAAAGCTTTGAAATTTTCCACAATATAAGATTTGATAACTGAAAAAACTGAAGGACCAGCCAACTATGTAATCCCCCCGAAGATTATGGAAGAAATGGAGAAAAAATTATGTTTATAACGGGATGTAAAACGTCAAAAAATTACAAATGCAACAATGAACTTCACTATCTCTCAAATTGAGGAAGTTAAAAAAAATATATACCAAATGTGTGCTCCCAATTTGAAACAATATCACAAAGGTATAAATTTTAATAAGTTAAAATATACAATAAATGTGATGCAAAACAGATAACAGTGGCAAACTATTTTTATACTGTTATCAGACAAAAAAAATTAAAAGTAATAAAAACTGGGCTGATAATTTAAATGGGGGTAAAAGATGGAGCATGAAAGTGGAGTCTTAATGAAGAGGACAACATATGGAAGGCAGGTGGGGAAGTTCAACATCTGCTGGCAACATCCGACTAGGTACTTTCAGAGCGCAAAAAGCATTGTGAGATCATCATTATGATATGCAATGATCGAAACTTATGAAAAAAAATCCATCCTAGCTAATTAATCAATAATATGTTATCATTGGGAGGTTACAAAGGAAAGACCATTTTGGAGTAAAATACCAATTGAATTCTCAAGATATTTACGACAAAAGTTGTTCTTTTAAACAAATACAATGTCCCGAAAACAAAAAAAAACTCTAGTGGATGTACAAATCAATTGCATCCAATTGACCAATTGCATCAATTGATGTGCGCTAAGTCATACATCAAACCTGTAGTGATCTATAAGTTTCAAATTATACCTCAAGGATGAAAAAGAATGGATTTGGGGGAAAAATGAACGGAACCCGAATCACACGGAAGAAGAAGATGAACCAGAAAATTTCCATAAATTTTAAAAGACTCCATAAATTTTAATTTAAAAACTCAGGTATTGATGAGACTGCCCTAGCTCTAGGGCAGACTAGAGCTATCCTACCTATTTAACTACTCAACTACCTACTAGACTACCTAACAGACAACAACAAACCAAAATAGATAAAGAATTAAGCCTTTCTCTAAAAATAAAAAATGGTGTCCGCAAGGTACAGTTTTTGGCCACATCTTTTTTTAAATATTAATTAATGATCTCTGCAATTTCCCAATATTTCTAAAATAGTTTCCTATGCTGATGATACTTGTGTCTTAACAACCTGCATACTCAGGGAGCAAACCTTCATAAACATTCAAGGCTTCTGGTTGAGTCAGAGTCAAGTGACCTGAAAGAGGAGTCAGATACATCAATTTGATTTTTTCAAAAATTAATTATCTTCTCCACCAAGGTTATATCTCTCCTACAATAAGCCAAGAAGCTCGACTAGTCAACCCTAAAGATACCACGATTTTGAGACCCAACATCGACATTACTACCAAGTAATCTCATGTATAAACATAAATCTAAATTGGACATCAACCCCTGCATTAAAAGATTAGACACTCCAACCAATTTGCAGTCCCATTCATAAGTTTACTACTAACTAAAAACGGCCGGCCGGCCGGAACAAAAGAAAAATATTGAGATCGGTGAAGATCAATGATCGATTTGACCCTACTGAGTCTGGAAGACCCTTCCCCAAATACCCGACAGGTGAGGGTAAAACAATTACATCTTTAAAGTTGCTTAATGTGAAGTCTATAGTTTTGTATCTTTTTTCTGAAATAAAAGATAATTTTTTTAAAAAACTCAATTGATGGAAAAAAGAAGCCCTCATCCCTTTCGATGTAAATCATACGTACGAATGAAAAGCAAAAACTATCAAGCAGAAAGCAATCAATATAATCAAACCGCTAATTCAGAAAGAATTATTTTGATCTCGCGTTGACATAAATTGTAAAACATGGTGAAAACTCTACGATAGATTTTGGAGGGAAAACCGCATAAGAGCAGGTGTGCTTATGTCAGTCCTCTTGGCTCACATTACGTTTTAGAGTAAAAATTCGAAATTGGGCAATTCAATACAATCAAGAATTAAAAAAGAGGTAAATGGATAGAAATGAGGGGTAACGTATTTGAATGAAAGATAAAAACGTGCCGGCTCTTCCGAACTAACCCAGAGCTTTTGATGAAATTTTCATCGTAGACAGACGAATTTAGACCCATTTCATCTGTACAATATAAAAACTTTATACAGAGTTACAGGACCAGAAGTTAAAAATGGGACTAGAATTTTGAATACTCACTGCGCTTGATAATAATCCGATTTGATATTATATGCGTTATCCAAAAGATGGTGATGATATGCCATCAGAGTAGCCTCATTTCGTATCCGATAACCAAAGAACTACTGACTTGGCGAAGTACTATCAAGTCCTTTACTGGAGGGAAAGAACCCCCTGGGAGGCAGGTGTGACGGTGTCCAAGTTTTAAAGGAGTGGGGAGATGATGGGAGAACCCCCTAACGCGCGTACCAAAAGGAACACACCCCGTCTGCAATCGCTTTCCCTATCACAATTTCCTTTCCCCGGAGGGCTGAGACCATTTTTTTGTGTGTGGTTCGCTTCATTTTTTTTTTCTTCAACCTTTTAAATACCCTGACTCGCCTTTTCATTCGCTCACCCCATTTTTACACGTCTGATTTTAAACCAGCCTTCGAAAAAAAGCGGACAAGAAAAAAAATCTATACTATTTAACATTTAAGATTTTGATAAATTGATATCGATATAGAAAAGGGCATTTTTTTTAAAGATAGGATTAATAGGTCGTTGGCCTCTTTCAGCAGGGATAGAAGAGAACCAGGTGTTTCATTCCATATCCTTTCAAGACGTATAAATGAAGTTCTCCTTCTGCTTTTCAAACTATAAAGACGATCGCCTTTCACGAACTTCTCGAGGAGTTCATAACGTTTTGGCCGTAAGACAATTTAGAATCCAAAACTGTTTTTAGAACAGTAGGAGTAAACTCCTTGGGCATCTCATACTTTCAAGGGAAATATTTCCATCAATGTCTCGCCCGATAGAGAGAGGAAAACGCCCGAAAATTTGGTAAAAGGGGTTTTTGGGGCGATCGAAAGATATCAGAGTACTGTTTTTCTGGACTTTTTTGTTTTGAACCAATTTTACCGAACATTTTGGGAGATTTCAACGCACTTTTGGCCAAAAATTTCCCTCGTTACAGAATTTTAAAAAAGGTTTCTTTGTTTTCCGAGTGATAAATCCCATTTTCACTTGATTTTCAGAAGTTCTACCATTTTTCAGATTTCAAGAGTTCTTTCGACAGGATGTTTTTCAGGCTCTCTCAGCCCAGGAACTCTAAACGAGATTTTCGTGGTTTTCGCTGAATCAACAAGAAGAGGACGACCACTCTTCCCTAGTGCACTTATGCAGACTTTTGTTTTTCGAAATGGGTGCTTCAGACCCGTAGGATTCCGGACTACTGATATAGATCGATCTTAAATTTGTCAGCGGCGCTAGACGCTGGGCTCCAGCATGATGGTTACCATTTTGATCTTCATCGCAGAAGACTCAAAAACTGAAAGAGTGATGAAGATTTAAAAAAATCTTTTGGTAAGCTATACTTAAAAACAACTAACAAAAAAAAAGGTCTAAAACGAACCCTCGTGCTATCAGGAGGTATTTGACCTTACCTGCTTCCTTTTCAGCCGAAAACCCTGGAATGGAATATCCTAAATATTGATCGGCTAAGATGAAGATCATGAACTATTTGCACAAAACTATTTGTTAGGACGTCGAGCGACAGAAAATCCTCAACAACCTTCATAAGCATTTTTGATTATTGAACTCCATCTAAACAATAAAAATTTGCCGAGAAAATCATGAATAGAATTTTAATTTGCCATTCTTCGCAAAATCTAAGAGCGTGAAAATCCTCGAAAGGAAAGGGGCAGGGGAACCTTGATAGAATTTTCTGTACGCGTCACGGCCCTAACTTTCTCAAACAGGCAGCTGCCCCGGACGGGCAGGTGTTCCTCTTTTTACATAATAAGAAAAAAACATTGATTCTGTCATGCCACATCAAATTCTGACTTCGTACCCAAAAAAAGATGAACGCGAGGTAAAATGAAGAGAACTCAGTATGTACATAGTTATAGCTTTTCATTTGGCGGGAGGCCACTTCCTTAAGTACTCTCTAGGGAGGTTTTTTAAAAATCTCTAAATTAAAAAAACAACACCTTTAGTTCACCGATGGCCCCAGGGCACCTATTAAGTCTTATCGGTATTCAAGTCCCAAAATTTAATCGACACTCTCTTCATATGCTGCATTCTATATTAAATAAGACAGAATTTTTTTTCTTTCTTGGATGATACCATAACTTATATAAATTATTACTTCTTGTTTAAACACGATAAAAGCTAATTGGGTCATCATGTAAGTGTTTTTATAATGAGAAATAAATAAGTACCTAATTTTAAAGACTAGACATGAAATTAACGGCAGATGTTAAACGAATCCGAAGATTTTCATCACGTGCCCGCGCTAAATAAAGAAAAAACCACCCCCTTTTTCAGTCCAACCCCTGCTACTATTCCACCCCTTTTTGGAAGATTAAACGCTTTGTTTGTTAAGAAATATAACTTTTTTTGAAGACGCGTAAACCGGTTGTGGATGAAAATTATGATCATGAAGTTTTTCTCAATTTTTTTTTTAAACGAAAAAAGTCGGAGAATAAAGTAGTTGTCTGGAGTTAGCCCCGAATTCCTCAAAGTAGGGCGACGTAATAGATTTTCATCCCTAATATCGAAGAAGGTAAAAAAAATTAAAGCCTTCGCTCAGCGCGGCCTATCGAAACGAGCGTGAGCTGCAAAATTTCTGCCCACTTCAAATTTTTTTCCAATAAAGACTACTAATAAAAACGAATCGAAATATTAAGGTAGAAAAAACGGAAGTCTTCTCCCATCCAGACCACACGGAACATGCTGAACAGCTGAACTTCAAACAGACATATCTCAACCATTTTTGCATATTTCCGCACGCTCACGTCATTTTCGAGATGAAAAAACAAGATACTGTGAAAATCGGATAAAAATTGAGGCCGCGAAGCCTGCACTAATACTTTACCAGGTGTGCGGGCGCTTCCCACGTTAGGGCTGTGTACAAATTCCGTGCCGGTAATGATTGTTTACCGATGACAGAGGTCAAATTCCGTGCGGAGACCGAGAGGGAATGTGTACAAACTGCGTGCGAAGGATTTAGTCAGTCAGAATAATGGATCCGAGTCCGAGTGCCACGTTATCTGTGATAAGTGATCGAGGCAAAGTATTACGCGTTGTCGACGGCTACAAATTCCACTTTCAGAAGATGTTGGTAGGTGAAGTCCAGAGATGGGCGTGCATTGAAAAAAACTGTAAGTCATTCATTAAAGTAAATTCCAAAAATGAAATAGTAGAGACAAAAATGGTTCACGATCACCCCCAAAATCACTTCAATCCCTGAATAGGCAGAGAGTGAGAAATAGTGTGAAACGCAAGGCAACCGAAAATCCATGTGAGAGGCCTAACAAATTACTTGCTCGTGAGTTGGCGAGTGGGGATGTTCCTACGTTCACCACTGACGACGTGAATTCCGTCCGGCGAGGTATCCTTCGAGTTCGTAGAAGTGTGTATCCTAAGCTTCCGAAATCCCTTTTAGAACTTCATTCCGCATTAAATGAAATATGCCCAATCGAGACCAATAGTGGTGAAAACTTTCTATTGATAAATGATGAAAGTACAAGTATCGTCGGATTTTCGACGATGACGAATTTGAAGTGCCTGTGCGGGAGCGAAATTTTGTTTGTTGACGGCACGTTCAAAAGCGTTCCGAAATTGTTTCAACAACTTTTCACGCTTCACGCGATTCAGAATGGAACTTACATTCCCTTAGTGTTCTTTTTACTTCCCAATAAGGAAACAGCTAGTTACGAGAACGTCTTCAGTAGTGTCAAGATGAAATGTGAGGAGGTGAACTTGAAGTTTGAGCCGAAAATAGTTTTCATTGATTTCGAACGAGCTATTCACACAGCAGTTCGATCAGTTTCACCCTAACGATGTGAGTGACTGGTTCACCGACGACTTGATGCCCATTGCCCCGGTAACCAAGAACCTTGACGATTTTTTGGACTACCTTCTTCAGACTTACATTTCCGAGGATGCCACGTACCCCCCAAATTTGTGGAGCGAGTTTTCCTGCAGTACGATGAGGACGACGAACAGCTGCGAAGCATTCCATTCAAAGTTGAATGAAATGTTTTATGCTAGCCATCCACACATCTTCAAGTTCATTGAAGTTTTGAAAGACGTACAGGCCACTACTTATGTTAAAATGCGGTCTCAACAACAGAAATCGAAGACGATTCGCAAGAAGAAGAATTCCTCCGCGAGCAAATGGCTGCGTTAGAGAGCGGTCTGATTTCCCGGATGGACTTTGTTAAATCAGTTTCATTCAAATTTTTTCCACTTGCTGTATAGGTGTTTTGAGGTTATAAGTAAATTTAATTTGATTTTTGGTGCCCATTGACGTGATCAGAAGATTTTTTTTTTTTTGACAAGGCATTTTATGCAAATTTATATTTTTTCCAAGAATGTTTTGAGGTTGCAAATTTTGACAACTCCACCAATTTTTGTGGAGGCTTTTGGGGTGTGAAGCAGTTCGCCTCCAAGCGGTGCACCTGGGTCACGCTAAACGAGCTGCACGGAGATTGTACATGTCTCATTTCATAGCCGCACGGAAACGGTACATGACCCTTTTGAGGCTCGCACGGAGTTTGTGCATCGCGGCACGGAGTTTGACGATTGCCCACGTTAGTCCAACAGTTGCCGGAATTAAAGACATGAGGATGATAGGGCATTGAAGCACTGGACGGAACTATCAGCCATAAAATATGAGCAATAAGTTCAAAATATATGATAAAATCGTAGTTTCGTTATCTAGGTTTTTGATATCAATTGATGATGTACCTGCTACTTCATTAGAACGTAAACATTAGGACGAACTAGAATACCTGGAAGGACCCCATTAAAAGACCTCGGAATATATTGCACTCTTATTTTCGGGCAAATATACAGTACAGAAATACTGGGCTGAAAAGAAAGCTGAGAACTTCGAGGCAATAGGTATGTTCCATCCGACAATTTGTGATCAGTTGGCAAATGATACGTGATAATTTAATCCGCATGCGCGGACAATGTACTAGTTAGAAATCGGTTTGGGATTGTGCGTGGTAGGAACGGTTTTCCAATTACTACTTCATGAACATTACACCAGGCTGTGCTAGCGTATAAGAGTGCCTGCGCATGGGGAAGGTAACCACGCTGTCCTTACTCCTTCGTCGATTGTGTCTGTGTCATATCGTATTTTTTATTTATTCACTCTGGTTTGATAAGTATTGATAAGTACAAATGTTTTTGGACGAAGACGACTCCTCCTTCTCCTCTTCTGATGAGGAATGGAATCCTCGAACGAGGAATGAAAACTATTTAGGTAAGTGAGTTAAAAAAGTGTAAGATAAATGTTTTCAGCCAATCGGTGCTCTAAAAGCTCTTAAAAGTTAAAACTAATTTATTTTTATTCCAGACGACACCGTTGTCCAATATAATGAAGAAGAATTCAAATCTCATTTTAGAGTAGAAAGAAATACAGTGGAAATGCTTGCTGGAAGGTATGAGAGCAGTGTGTACTTTAACTCTTGTAGCGGCAAATTTGGGCGTCTAAGTCCCAATCATCAGGTGTGTATCTAATTTTTTTCTCATACCTATACTCATTCATTTTTTTTCCGTTTGTGTTCCAGGTCTTGATATTTCTATTTTTTTGTGGACATCAAACTGCCAGCTTCAGGGATGTCGCTGATAGATTTGATATCACCATCAGTTCCCTGTTCAGAATAATAAGAAGAGTGACAATGTTTCTTAGTTCTATGTCGCCAGAAATAATAAGGTGGCTGACGGAAGTTGAACGGGGGCGCTCCGAGGCGCATTTTGCTGGAAATGGGTTTCCAAAAGTGATCGGAGCAATTGACGGTTGTCACATTCTCATTGATAGGCCGTCAGTTGACCCCGATTCATACATAGATCGTAAAGGGAACTTTTCCATTCAGGTAGATGTACTATTTTGGTAATTTTATTGTAATTTTATTTCAGATGCAAGCTGTATGCGACCACAAAAGAAGGCTGGTCGATGTCTTTGTCGGCTACCCTGGCTCTGTCCATGACAGCAGAGTGTTCCGGAACTCGCCACTTTGCAGAACATTGCCTGAAAAATGTGGCGAGTTCTACATTCTGGGGGACAGTGGGTATCCGCTGACAAACAAACTCCTTACTCCGTACAAAGACAGAGGGAATCTATCAAACGTCCAACGGAACTACAACGCCCTTCATGCCCGTAACCGATATATTATCGAGCACACATTTGGCCTCTTAAAACAAAGATTCAGACAACTCTACCACCTCAAGTTACGCTCCATTCCACATATCTGTCATTTCATAATGGCGTGTTGCGTACTACACAATATTTGCCTTGACGATGATTTTGAGGCAAATGGTGAAGAGGAGGAAGCCGAAGAAGATGACCCGCAAGATCAGCAGGGTGCAGAAGACACCGTTAACGGCAACATAAGAGACTTAATTGCGAATAGTCTAATAAATAATTGAATTGTAAATAAATAAAAGATAACATTTTTTTTTTTAAATTTTCATCCTCAATTTCTTAAAAAGCCACTTGTTTTTCCTCCAGTTTGCATGCATCTCTGGTGAACCTGACTCCCCCTCTCAGGGCAGGCACTTCAGGGCAGGAAAGTGGACTCTGTGTGAAAATAGAGAGGTGGTTAGAGATGCTATTTTAACTTCTCAATTTAAAGAATAGTTTAATAAAAAAAACTATAGATTACAAAATAATTAACAAAAGATAAAGTCACAGGTAACAATTTGCATCTAAGGAACTCGATTGCAAATTTCTTCCTTTTTTCATATACAAAATTTCAATTAAAAAAAAAGTAACAAAACAGCCTTAATTAAATTTCTACGAATATAACGATTCGCATACCTAAAAGGTAAACTAGATAAACAGCCTTAAGTTACAATTCAAAAAAAGGTAACGATTCGCATATTAGCTAAACTAGATAGAAATAAAGAATAAAACAGCCTTAATTACAATTCAAAAAAGGTAACGATTCGCATAATAGCTAAACTAGATAGGAATAAGGAACTAAACAGCCTTAATTACAATTCAAAAAAGGTAACGATTCGCATAGCTAAACTAGATAGGAATAAGGAACAAAACAGCCTTAATTACAATTCAAAAAAAGGTAACGATTCGCATAGCTAAACTAGATAGGAATAAGGAACAAAACAGCCTTAATTACAATTCAAAAAAAAGGTAACGATTCGCAGATTATCTAAACTAGATTACAAAATTTACAAGGGCAACAAAACTGAATCATTTTTTGACTTGACTACTTTAATGTACTCCTCCAAGAGTTCGTTCCTTTCTTGTATGCTGCTAGTTTTTCTTTCATTAAATCCATTTTTTCTTTGTTCTGCTTCGCTTTTCCTTCCTCGCCTCGTGGATTCTACTCTTCCCCTTCGAGCTAATTTTTTGGTTGGTGTCGATGGCACAGCTAAAAAAGAACATGCATAAATGTAAGTGCATAACGTTTAGACTTAAGTCTTACATAGAGGTGATGGTTGAGGGTCGTCGACCTTCTCACTCTCGAGATTGTCGTCTCTTGTGGTCATTCCTTAAAAAAAAAATATGTTAAGATGTAATTTATTTAAATAACACATACCAGGACAATCAAACGTTTCAGAGTGCAGCAAAATTTCGGGCTGCACGTTTTTTTTCTTCCCCAAAATTTTCTCCATCTCCTCCAAGTACTCGAAAAATTGGAGCCAGCTCCGGTCTGGTTCCGGTTGTCGATGAATTTCTTATAATTTCTCTCCAAAACCCTCCATCTATTCTCACAATTGTTGGGAGTAATATTAACGCCTGTGATTTCTGAGAGTTCGCTAGCAATCGTACACCATAGCATTTTGAAGTTTTTCATAGCTAAACTCCCAACCTTGGACCTGTACTTCTGGTACAGGTCCAACAAACTTTTCGTGTTCCCCACGCTCCATAAGAATTTTTTGTCTTCTTCCATTCGTACTACGGCACAAGAAAAACAAATCTTAAACAGTAAGGAAGGAATCAAAAAGAAATAAATAAAACTTACCGTTTAATAGACAAGTGTTGAATCTGAATCTGAAAGCACAAGTCCATGAGCACAAGTCGAACTTTGAAGACTTCGTGTACTGTTAACCTGGCACAAAAGCGGGAAAACCCTCAAACGCACTGCGCATGTCCCCAACTCCCAGTACACGCTCTCCAACGCTGACTGCTCTGATCAGTTACAAACCAGTTGGAAAGTAATTGGAACCGGGAAGGAACAGCGGACTCGTAGTCAGAGTTGGAGTTTGATGTTCGTTGGAACGCTCAAACTGGCTCAAACTGTACTGCGCGTGCGCAAGTAGTTGCTTACTGGTTGGAAACCGCGGTTGGAACATACCTAATGATTCCGGAAGAAAGCCATTCGAACAAAACCGTCCGGCGTGCTGCCTTTCGGCCTTTCCGCTACCGTAGGACGAAATGCCAAAGAATTTGGATGCTCCATGATTTTTGCTAGGGAGAAGGGGGAAACGCTTCCATGTCGCCACATTTTAATTTTTGTTTACTAAGCTTAGGACATAAATAGGGATTATTTCCGGTCATTTTTCGGACAAAAAAGGTATTATTCACCTTCGATACCTGAGGATTACAAAGGTAGGATTAACTGGTATAGGTAATGATAACGTTTAGGTGATAAAACGAAATTTTTACATTAAATTCATAAGAATCCTCGGTACTTTTTGAGCAATATTTTTTCAAAAGAAAATTATTATGATACCCTCCATAGAGGGTTCTCGTCAATGGGTATTCCAGACCCCAATTTGACACATGAACCACACCGATCTTGAGTTGGCCTGAAGCGCTGCAATTTTCATCAAATTACTCATTTTCAATTATTTTTGGGCGTTTTTCGCAAAAATGGCAAAGATCTATCAGCAGTTTCTATCAACTATAGGAATTTATAAGGACAAATTGAAAGCTTCGAATGATCAAAAACGACAAGAAAAGTACATGTCTCGAGCATTCCACGACGTCTTGATAAGGAAAAATATCGGATGAAAATCGCCGGCAAGAAATAGTGACGGCCGGACGGCACTTCAGACAACCATGGATCATAATTCTACTGGGTCTGGAAGACCCTCACCCGAAAATAGAATGTGGAGGGTATTACAATAACTTCTATTCGAGGAAATTAATTTTTTCCCTCCATCGAAAATTTCATCATCAGTCATCTTTGCTTTGTGGAGGCTCGCAACACAGGAATCGACGAAAAAGCTCGTCAATCGAAGAATTTACAGCCTTAAATTTCGATCTTAACTTCCTAGCTTTTTCCCAAGAACTTGAGACCCCAACGAACGTAAATTATTTTGACAACCCATTATTCATCAGTAAAATATTAAATACTATCTTCTTATCTTTAATGAAGCATAAATCCAGGACCCTAGAAGGATATAAATAAATAAATATGAAAAATCAGTTCTTACCTCCCATTCAAATTAATGATCGACGACATGGACTTCATGGCTTAATTCCATTTAAATTTGAAAAAACAAGAACCACTTGCGAATTTACTTTACTAAAGAGTAAATCGTCAACTTAAGCACTTTCGCTTTTAATAAAAATATCGAAATTTAATTCAGTACATCCCGAACCTCAGGTACACACTTCGAATCCCTTTACCACATGTCACTGGCTCGGATAGCAACGGAAAACTGAGTCTAGATAGGACACTGGCGGTTTTTTCAGGATAAGCTATACTAGCGCTATTGCGGAATGTTACTCATCTTAAAAAATAAGACATCAGGATTTAGTAGTTCATAGTTCGACGACATGAATAAGAATGGATGGTTTAGTACCTAAGGTTTTTATTCATCGAATAAAAAAAAAAAAAATAAATAAAAAAATAAAAATTAGTAGAAGTTTTCCTTGCAATTAATAATTTTCTCCTATCATTTCGTATCCTAATTTTTATTTATTTAAACATTTTGAAATTTTTATTTTATTTTATACAAATTAATGTTCACGGTGATTCATAGTGTATAGATCACCTCTTTTATTTTTTTAAAGATATTGAAAAAAAAAAATTAAATGTAACCCCCGCCCTTATTTTTTGACGAATAATTGATTGCAATAAATTTATTACTTATTTTTGGACATAGATCTGTAACATCTTAAAAAATAAATTAAAAAAATAACTAGGAGAATGGAATGGAATTAATAAAAGCCAGCGCTAAAGTGTTATATCATCAAACTAATTTTTACCCCTCTACTTGAGAAATCCTTGTAGCCCAGAGCGGCCGCCTCTAAATGACGAGAATTAGTACGGAAGTGAAGGACAGAGGGAAGCACATTTCTTTTTCGCGGCAAAAGGAAGATCAAGGCCAAGGTCACTATGTACTTAGTGCCTTCCCCTCTCCTTTTTTTACGTAAATTTTTTTAAATGAAAACACGCACTAATGCATACACCAAAAAAATGTAACAATAATTTTACAATTGAAATCCTACTCTTTTCATTTTGAGTAATTAAAAAAAAAGAATAAAGAGGAATCCGTCTTTCCATTTTTTCCCTCTCTGGTACAAACGTCATGGGTTCGATCCCCACACTGGGCATGGCAATTCTTTCACCAGTCCTGGGTGTTTAAGGTGAAATAGAAAAAAAGGCACATTTTTGATACAACATTTACTTATTAAAAAAAGAAGTGACTTTTCAACTACCCAAATTCTCTTACCATTCACCTACATAAAACTAAGCTTATAAAGTAATTTGATCTCCCATATTTGTTAATGGATTGTCAGTCACATTAATCCAATCATTAAATAAAATAAGAAAGAAAAAAACAAAAAATTAGAACTAAGTTTTTGAGCAATTTGAACAATAAAGATTGCACTCTTTGGAATGTAAATGATGTTCAGTTTTAATACAATTAAAATTTGAAGTGGGAGGTGAATGTCCACTTTTTGCTGGAATGAAAAAATATATCTGCTTATAATTTCCCTGATGGGGATGGTTGCAGAATATGCAGAAGAATTTTATGCATCTTGCGATGCTACTTTTGATGGGATTTATGGAGTTTTCTAAATGCAAACTTTATTTTATGGACAAAAATGGTTTTCCCTCCAAACTTTCATTTTAGTGGAATTTAACCCTTTCGAGACCGCATCTGACGGCGGATTCTCTGCGCTACTGACGCAGCACTTTTCCCCTCACTTCTCCCCGACCGCTCCCAGCGCCCAGCAAAGCACAGAAAGCAACGAGTGATGCGATCATCAGGTTCATTTCTTACCCAACAGATGGTCAGTTTTTGCATGTCGCTAGCGCCACGGGAAGCGAAGGTTAAATATCTTACAGAGGCTTCCCGCAGTTCCCGCTGGGCAACTAAAGTCGCCTGCGGTCTCCAAGCGACATGCGCGCATCGCAACTATAGTCGCCTGCGGTCTCGAAAGGGTTAACAACTTCTTCCTTAATACAGGAGGTCTAGGTAAAGTCTCAAACAGACTTTGCTTCACCCTAAAAAAAAGTTTCTAACAACTTAAACAATAAAAAACTTTAGAAAGGTGCTATTTCACATTAAAAGAAATCCATCTTAAGAGAAGTGATGAAGCGTTGTGATGTGTAGATGAAAAAAATTAAAAAGAAAAAATTAACAAAACAAGAAAAAATTTAAACAACATAGAAATCAATTGTAGAGCCGCGTCCACATTTGCCCCAAACCATCAAAAATAATAAAAGACTAGATTTCAGTATTTTTTCCCACTGAAATAAACGAGACTAAAATAAAGTACAGGGATATGTTTGCTTTTTTCCACCATGTAAAGCAGTCTTAAACTGAGATCTACATACAAAAGTAAAATTCTTAATAGAAAAATACTTCATTTGACTTTTTTTTATGGAACTAAAAGATGTAATGCTTAAAAACTGACATTGAAGGAGTCAAGTGGGTGAAATTTGGAAATTTTCCCAAATAACTTTTAAATTCTTTAGTAAATTCATGATCGTTGTGAAGATGAAACCACCTAGGCCGATGTCTACAGAAGGTTCATCTGATGGCATGATCTACAAAGAAATGTAAATATTTCTAAAATTTAAAAATCAAAATTACCTTAAGATCATCCAAAATTTCCAAATTGAATTTTGAAGACCATGGTAGTAAGAGATAAAATAAACTGTCATATTGTTGTTGGTGTATGAAGGCGACGGGACACTTCCAAAGCTCCAGCCGTTTAAATAAATATTTGGTCGGAGGGAAATAAAAAGTACCATGTGATCAGGGCCTAAAAATAATATTAATTAAATGATAATTTCACTAATAAAGACAAACCTGTCACATTAAACATGAGCCTTCTTTTCACAGGTTTTTGTGCGGCTGAATGGAATATTTTGCTTTCACTTAAAGCCAAATTCATCTGATCAGTGTAGCTATGAGGTTTGGTCATAGCAAAAAGCTTAAATTACTAAAAAAGAAATAATTTTTTAGAATCATAAAAATTATATAAACCTGGCCATAAAAGTGGACGGTGTAGGCCACGGGACGCCACAAAATGTGAACTTCTCACAGAACTTGACGATATCACGATCGTCAGCAAACATGGGAAGAACGGTCCTCCCGCGCCTGTCAAGAGTGACCGACCAGAAAAATGAATCGGACATTTCAAGCTCTCCATTTAGACCATACGTTTCACGAGTAACATGCTAAAAAAGATTTTAAATTTCTAAAATAAATAAGACTTACAGTCACAAAAATCCGTTGAGGCATCTTTTCGTGAAAGGAAAAATAAGAGATGAACCGAAAATAAACACGAGAGGTCCCCAAGTAAGAATACTTAATAAAAAAGGTACATATCTTTAGTAGTTATCGCAAGAATCAAAGGAATCTAAAAAATAAAATGAAACATGATAAAACATAATTTTTTCTCTTACAATATAGCTAGCGATCGCAAAGGCAAGAAAAGTTGAGAGTACAGCGACAAGAATTTCTGGATTTTTATGATCGTTTATCCTCCCAGACATCGGTATGAATAACTTAAAGACATTTACAGTCAGATAAGTTGTGTAAAATGATGAAATAAACGTAGAAGATATACGCAAGCGTCCATATTACTAAAATTTCATTGATAATTAAGAAACAAAAAATTAGCCTTCACATTGGTTTTTAACTCTTTTGCCCATTATTAGACTGACAAAGTAGGAAACATGACTATTATCTGGATGATGTAAGCCGAACGAATTTTCTGAACAGTCAAAGCGAGCAACATAATGTCCAAGTCATCTGCGTTGAAAGACACTGACTTTTGACTTTTTCCCATTTAGTCTAGAATAAAATTAATGATGGTTTTAAGACAAAAAATGTTTACCAGAGCATCATCGCAGCGTACAGTCGCCGTAAAAAAACAAATGACTAAAGTAGGAATAAATAAAGGGGGACAATAAAACCAGGAGTTGAAAACCATGTTAACGTCATCTTTTTATAGTCCAGAAAATAAGCCAAAATTAAATTATGAGCAAAGCTTAAGAGTAGTCCAGCAATTGTAGACAAAACGCCATAAATTAAAACTTGCCGATGATTTCCACCTTAAAAAGATAATATAATTAAGTTTTATGATTCATTAAATACATACATCTCTTTGACATAAGTAATATCGACAAAAAAGATAAAGCGATTGTGACATAGTTTATGTACATATAGGTCTTGTCGCTTAGGTGAATGAAGAATAATCCGAGAAAATCGAAATAGACTGTTTTTCCTTCGCTGACTGATGGAGCGACTAATTCATTGGAGTTGATTATTGAAAGGATCAATGCGAGTAAATTGTCTCCAGTATGTTGAAGGACGGCATCAACATTTGGTATGCTTTTATGCTGTCAAACCGTGTGTGGTATACATAACCATTTCCATAATGTGCAAAATCAAGACCTTAAAATTTAATTTTTTTTTTTTACAGTCCACTATTTACCAGACAATTGACCAAAATCTCTGAATATTCTGAAGTCTGTGTCTGAAGCAACAAGACCACTTTGAAAAACTTCTTCAGCAACGACCATACCATGTGGATGAGGGACAGATGCATATTTCTAAAGTAGAATTTAAAAATTGACATAAAGAAAAATTTCTTTTACCCCAATGAGCCAAGGGTGGTTGGGTCCAGCTTGAAATAAGATCTCCTTTCCTCCAGCTCCACAACTTTCAAGGTTAATAAAAGCTTTGATTTGTTTCGCCCATTTATGTTGAGTAATAAATCCATGTGACGCCTATAATTTATATGCATGAGTTATTTTTATAAGTAAGAGATTCCAAAAATTTTTGGCAAGCCCCTTTTACTCTTTTGGTGAAAAATAATAAAATGTGGATCTTTTTTTAAGTCTAAAGAAAGTTAGAGAAAAGAGCCCAAGTCAAAAGCCGAAGGAAACTCCTGACAGGAAAAAAACTACTAAAATCCCATAAATATGGGGTTTATCTGTCAAAAACCAAGAAAACTAATGAAAATCCACTAAAAATGGGGTGAAAAACGGAGAAAAACTCCGTAAACTCTGAAAAATAGGGTTCCTCTGGCAAACAACCAAGAAAAACTTTCGATCCTTTCAAAAAGAGGACTTTTAAAATGGTGATAATTTTTGTCAGGCTTTTTTGCCAGATCCCCTGGCATGGCGGGGTCTGCGGACTACACTTTGGGAAGCCCAATAATTCATACCAAAAGTACTCCTTCTTCAGCACCATTGAATAAGAAGATGACGCTAAATGGCAATTTGGCTTTGCTTTGTGAAAGACTTGAAAGACTTCAAGCATTGCGGCGCAGTTTAGGACATCATCACTGGCACCTAAATACAAAAATAATATTCTTGTTTTAACCACCAGAAAAATACTTGCCTGGACTAGTTGGGACAGAATCGAAATGCAATTGACTAAAAGTGATTGTGGTGATTTTCCAATTTTAACAAGAACATTCTGAACATTGTAGTAAACGTTGGTAAACTCATGACTGCGAAACATCAACGGAAAAGAGCCACTGACGATCTGCGTGTCTATTTCAATATCGTTGATGTGTCCTGAGTTATTTTTAATGGACTCCACTTTATACAGCACCATGTTAAATGCAATCTTTTCATTCTGTTCACTCCCTATCACTTTCGGGCCAATATTTGCAATGTCGCTTAGATGCTTGTATGCTCTTTTGGCGATGAATCTGAAAAAAAGATGAGGTCATGGATAAACTGGTTTAATGAACCTACCTTCCTTCGATTTCTTCAAAAAGAGGTTTAGGCAAACTGTCATTGAAATGAGAGACTGTGTAGAACATAGAAATTGAGAAGAGGATCATAAAAATGACAAAGACGCCACTATCGAAATTCAATTTAGGCCTCCGTCCTTCATTTGCGGCGCTATTTAAAGCATAACGCCTTTCAAAAGCGGCCCTCCTTTCTTGAATATTCTTAAGAAAATTTTTTATTAATTATTTAAAAGAAATAATGTGATTACCATTTTAAATATCGGTTAAATGACGGACTGATCAAACGGTCTTCTGAAGACAAAATCGTCGATTCTAACGTTTTCCAACATAGATGATAACAATATGTTTGCTCTGTACCGGCCTCAATGTTTCGATTCTGTCAAGGAAAACAAAAATGACAGATACGTTATCAAAAAAACTGAGCCACGCTAGTCGTCTGGATCGATACCATTGATTAAAATGTGACGTATACAAACGTCATCACAGGGGTTCTCGAAATGTACGAAATGAGACTAATGGTCCTTAAAAACAATTAACTTCCTCAAAGAGAATTGTGGCATCCTCCATGTCCGGTTTTTGGGGTGAGTCTTGTCTCAAGGGAAAATTGATTAATGATCTTTACCGATCATGAGGCTACCTGTGGTGAACCGCCACTGTCATCTGATTTTGACTCAATTTTTACAGAATATTCCTTTCTTAGTCATCTTGAAATAATTTCAAGAGCTTTTTTCGATATTCTCAAAATTGGCGGATAGTAAATATCCACCTTCAATAGTCTTTATTATTTTTCCTTTTCTTCTCCGCAAGACAAGAAATTAAACACCATTATATTGTCGTTGAATCGTAGAACTTGAGGATGATCCAGAGAATAGGTGAACAGCAACGAAATTCTTAGTGAAGAAAGGAGTTATTTTTTTTTTACCTAAAAGAAAACAATATAAAAAGCCTAACATATCCATTTTGCATAGTAAAATCCTGCGACGACTGGACTATTGTTTTCATATTCACATCCGCGGTTAAAAACTATCAGAAGAGCCGATTTCTTTTTCCCTTGAAACTCAAGAAGAAGAAAAAAAATCAGTGCGACTTTACCATCTCTATTTTTATTGTTCTTAAACTTCTTTAAAATTGTCCGCTAATTAGGTAGTATTAAAGAAAATTCCTTCCCTCAAGCGTACGTTTGGAACTGAGAAAATCTCGGCACGTCCGCACCCAATCGTTAAAAAGGCCACATTTTAAAGTCAAAACCAAATACGAGAAAAATACGTGATGGATTTTTGGGTCAGTTCGAAAAAATTCGCCACTTCGCATTCAGTAGTTAAACCAGTAAAAAGAGAACACCAATTGAAGTAGAGCTTCCTAATTTAATTAGCTCAAGAAAAAGGCCTAAATTCCTCACAAATGCACATTTTGGACAATTTCTTCACCAATGTTTGTAGGCACCATCAAAAGTATGTTTTGAGAAATCATTGTAGATATAAAGCACTATTTAGAAGAGTCCTTCGTCTGTGTAATTTTAGAAAAAGTTAGAACAGTCGGCGAAATCAAACGTCAAGGAAACATTTAAAGAGGACTTCGAAAGGAGTAAATCCTACACTTAAAACTCGATTGGGAGTGAAGAAGATCCTCGGATTCGACCCTGACTGGGGAATGTCGAGCCCGACCTCAAACAATAATTGGGATAAAACACCACAAAATGCTTCCTCAGCAAAGATTTTACCTGCCCCCCTTTTCTTTATTAAAAAAAAGTCCCTAGCGTCCTTCCATTAAGGAAGGTAAGTGATTAAATTGATGAGGTATTGAAGATTAGTGGGGAAAAAGTGGAGAAAAAATGTAGAAAGAGGTTGGTGTAAGCGGTGCGAGTAGTTTCCAAGTGGGGGAAGTAGACATTCCTTCCTTTCTTCTGTCAGTCGTTTCTGTGCCAGTTCCCTGGAAGGTACTTCTTCTTTACGTGTTTTTAAGGAACCTTTTTAATATTTTAAACGTAAGTCCTTTTTTTGTTTAATGTTTCTTTTTATTAAGGCCTCTCATCTCAGTTTAGTACTCTTATTTATCTGAAAACATATTCTTATAAAAACAGTGCGAGGAAAAAAAGAATTCGCCCTCCACATTTAACTTAAAATTTTCCAAATTAAAAAAAAAGTGTGAATTTAAGGTGTCGCGGTGGCATCCTTTTCTACGGAGTTTAAGTCTCCAAGGAATGTCAATATTCTAATGAGTTTTTATAGAAATACATGATTTAACATAGAAATATTGTTTGCATATTTAATTTGAATAAACTGGATATAGGAGTGTTCATAAATTGTAATTCTAGAGTTTGTTTATGATGCTCGTATCTTGAGGCACCTGTTGAAGCAATGTCAAACAGGTCTTTTACTTTCTTGTCTTGGGCCGTAAGAATGCATTCCAGTAAGAGGGATAGTGCAAATTGAAAAGAGTGAAATTTTTTTCCATTAATTTTCTCGGTCATTTCGGTTTTGAAAGGCGTGTTTATTCATCACGTGTATTGCGGCTCGGTTGCCACCGGCGGGATCCTCCGGTCGTTCGAATTCCGTGAGCGGTCGAGGGCGGAGGAGGGGCTTGAGGGCGAGGAAGCCTTTTGCCTTTTTCTCTCTTCTTCTTCCCAACTCCCTGATATCTCGCTTCATTCCTTCCCCTCCACGCTGCACCGAGCTCTTCGTTCCTGTTACGTAACCCTTCCCGACCTTCCCAAAAACCTGAATTACATAAGCATTCCTTTAGTTACACAAGAAACAGGTCCTAAGTCCCGGTCAGGTTCTCCTAGACTAGTCAGCTTTAGAAATTTTTTTTTCGAAATCGATGGTTTTCTAAAAAAAACTAAATATGCGACCTTGCTCAATTTGGCCACCGTAATCTTTAGTCCATCAGCACATTTGAGATAGGAATCATAATTTTAAAACTCTGCCCATCCACGATTAATCAATCAGAGGTAGTGAAGCATTTTTCGTGCCCCCTTTTTTTTTCTTCAATTAACCACAAAACGGTACCCTCAAGTTTGAGTTAATGAAGGCATTCCTAACTCCCAAGTTTTCAGATTTTCTAAGTGACATTGTAGAAATGTCAAGAAAGGGCGAGAGAAAATTTGTAACCTTGCGGTTTTTAAGCTTCAGCCGCGACTGAAAAAAAACAGTGCTCAATCATTTAAAAACGTCAATGCAAGACTAATTACAGCAAGATGTCTTTTCTGATTAATTTTTCCAAGTTTTTCCTGAAGACTCCTTAAAAATTTACCATAAAAGGCTTCAAAAACACAAAATCAAGATAAAAATAATTATTTTGCATAAATAATGGAAATAAAAATTTCTGCAAAGAAACCCAAGAAAGGTTGGGGATTTTTTATGTGAACGAACATTTCGTTGATTCAAGATGAAACGAAACCTGAAAAGATAAATTCTTCAATTTTTTACCTGTTCCTTTTTTTAGGTCAACGCCTAAGCTTAAAATCTTGAAGCCACAAATCTCGTAATATTGTAATTAGTATTTTGCGGTTTCTCACTTAATTTTAACCTCTTTCGCTTATTTTTTGCACACTTTTTTTATTCAATATTATTTTCAAATGATTTAAAAGGTTGAACAAAATTTTGTTGATATCATTCTTCACATTGTCCTTATTTCTTGACTTTTAAAGGTCGATAAACTTATGAGATAAAATGGCACCAGCCGTCAATTGTTCGTTTTGTTAAAATTCTTAAGTTTGTCGATTTCCCCGGTGAAAACTTTCCTTTTTTTCTAAAATTAACATGAAAGTGCAAATCATTAGTTGGGCCCGTTCGTAAACAGTATCCACGCCCGGAAGTCTCTTTACGAAATTCCAGTTGTACTCTGAATTATGTTAAATTATTGCGCACGTAAAAATATCGAAACGGATCCTGAACAGCACCCTCCTGACCTAGTAAGTGACTTAACCACATCGGATTGTGTGAAATTTGATCCCAAGTGTATCGAAAGTTTGTGGTCTAGAAATTCATAAAGTTAACAAATTTTTCATGATGTTCTCACAGAATACAAGTTAATTGTCTCTAAAATTAGGTGAGCTTTTTAAGAAGAGATTAGTGCTCATTAGGTCGTTTTATCCGTTAAAACTTCCTGAAATGACATCATTTTGGCTGTATCTGCGGACGGGTCTTTAGCGGCTAAAAAACATGATCCACTTACGATTTCAATGGGTCGAATTGCGGACTTAAGATTTTCAGGGTCCTTCACAAAATGTGACTTGTACTTTTCTACTGAAGATCTATCCTGAAAGTGTGTTAAAAGATTTTTGAGCGCATTATTCGGTCTGAGAAATGCCCTCTCGACCCGATTTTTAAAGTTTTCTGGCTTTTCCTCGTTATTATTGCTGATAAACTTCAGTTTTGGGCAATTTCCACGTCTTTTTCTCAATATTTGAAGGATGAATCGGTCCTTCTCGGATCCAGAAAAAACATGTCCTCAAATCGGAATCACCCATCACTCAATTTTCGTGAAGTTCAGGCGTTTTCGCAATCCTCAAAGAAAAAAAATGTTTTTCGGAAACCATTAGGGCGGTTATTGTTGTTTTTTGACGAGGCGTGAAAAGATCAGCGGAAAGGTCAACGGGAGCCTGGACAAAAGGAAAGTAAAAGGTCCAAACGTCGTTTTGTCTCGAACTTTTATGTCAATCCGTCATAAACGCCTAAGAATTTCATCGTCAGAAGAAAGATTGTGAAGAATCAGATTGTGATGAAAGCTTTATTTTTATCGTTCGCGAGCTTTTACTTCAGTCATGACTAGAAAAAAAAATCGTCGAGCCAGATTCAATATTTTAAAGCATATAAACTCAGTTGTCGGACTCTATTCTACACGGTCCAAATTTCTTCAAAATCGTTTCAGTGGTTTAGGAGAAAGTAAAGGGTCAATGTATGAACTTATAGACTGAAAGGAAGAAACGAAAATGCCAACTTTTTCGAAGGAAAAGTGATTGATCGACTTTTTTTTACAGGAAAAAAAAATTCAATTCACTTCCGTAATTTTGTAGACTAGGATTGCAAATATTACTTGGCGGGGCGGAACGCCTAGATTCTCGAGGAATGCTAAACGAGTTTTAACTTCTTCAGAGAAGTTATTTCCCTTCGAAATAGAAATAAATATTCGCGTCTTGAAATAGACGGCGAAGTATCTTTAGGAGGCATTCTTAGGTATCCATACACACCGCAGAATACCGGTTTATGGCGCACCTCGTCCTTGAACGAAAATATTTTATGAAGTCTCATTTAAACTCTTTAATGAATGGCTTAAAATAAGCAACGCGTTCACCTTGTTTTCTAATTGCATATTTATTTAAAAAGTTATTAAAATTTAAAATGAATGAGGCATTTAAAATTTTTTTCAGAAGTCGTCAATTAAAACTAAGTTGTATAAAAACTGCAAACTAGGTTCCTAGAAATATGTAATTCGTTGCAATCTCCGTAACATCCTGTAGCTTTCTGGACTAGATACACTAAGACGATGCTATCGCATTTTTGGTTTACTTTTTGTTTAAGAACTGTGACTCTCGAACATAATGCCCGTTATGATATAATGTAAAAAGGCTTTAAGGGAGTACTGCTATTTTCTTTCATCCTTGAGGCCATTGACGGCCGCAGCTTGCTTAGGACTGGAGATAACCCCCTTAGAAACTGCTCGGCTTGGAACGATTTTCATCAAAGTTTTTGGGCAATTTTTAAGATGCTTAAGGGGCCAAAGGAGGCATCAATTTCGTCCCAAAAGATGAGTTTTTGTTAACCGATTTTCCCCAAAGGCGTTCCGGCGGTGATTGACAATTTTCTTTCTTTTCTTCGTTGTCTCCAAAACTGTCCTTTTTTTCTAGTTGAAAGAGAAATCTGTAAAGGTTAAACAGTTATTGATGGTAATACTTGAAGTTTTTAGATCACCGCTAAGGGTGATTGAAAGAAATTCTCTCCTAACCGTGAAGGACTGCATTCGTTGACTTTCTCTGAAAATTTCTGCCTTGAGTCGATAGAACGAAGAGGAAAAAAATTTTTTTGTAGAAAAAGACTTTTTACCCGTTGCTTGAAAAATGGGGAGGGGGCATCCACGTTCTGACCGAAACCGCAGACCGCGCAGAATAATGCACTCTCCATGCCCGATGGAATGCGTTCTTCTGATAAATTGAAAAAAAAAAAAGTCTAGAAAGGAAAAAAATGAGCACCCTGGGGTTTATGGTTTTTATCGGTTCTTTTATACCGGTAGGTATTCACTTAAGCTTGGAAATGAAATTTTTAGCATTTTAAAACGTTTAAAAACCACATCGTGCAGAACGTTCATTTATGAAATTTGGTTATAAGTTAGCTTTTAAAGCCGCAGAGGTCCCGGGAGTTCAAATCCCTAGTCCCCCCCCCCCAAACGGTCCACATTCTGGCCACCCAATGCCATTGTGGCTTAAGCCTCCTCCATAGTCCTCTCCTTTGCTTGTTGACAAAAAATAAAAAATAATACACTTCATAAATTGTTACGAAATCAATTTCAATTGTAGGTATTTGACAAGTCTACAAGGTCGCTTTATGTAGAACGACAGGAGATAAGACTAATTTTCCATGAAAAAAAACTGTCTCGCGGAAAAAGGCACGGATCGGCCATTTTTAAACTTTGACACGGAATAAAATAAAACGGATGAAACGTGCTTAAAAATCTCGTTTATTTTGAAAAGTTTAAATATTTTTTGTACACCTGACACCTTATGTCATTTCTACCTAATACACCCTTCGATTTTTTTTAGCGCATTCTAATTTGAACTTCGTTTTTTTCTGCTTTAAAAAAAGGGTTGACTTGTCCCTTTAAACATCGCTTTCCGATGAGTTTTTCAAATTTCTTCCGGTTAGCGGGATCGATTTGACCCTCCCCCACAAACCCGACATGAGAGTACAACAAAAACTTTTTTTTGTTGATAGAAAATAAAATGTTTTTGTCTCGTGGGTTACAATTAATGGCCGCCTTTCGTAGAGTAAACGTTCTTTTCACACGATAAATCTCGCCGGTCTTCAAACAATTATAATGTGTGAAAAATAATGAATGAAATCGGTTCGCTTATTACCCAACCGTTTAAAATCAAGCGACTTCGATACCCTTCGATGTTCCGTTGTAATTCGTTCTACCAAACTGGAAATTAAGGGAATCACTGTTATATAAAATCTTCAGGTCCTTTAATTATCTTTTGAAACTTCGAGATGAATAGGGACATTATTATTATTTCTTTCAGCATTTTTTAATTTCTACACGTTTCATCCGAAGAAACCTGTAAACGTAATTCCGAAATGACATGAGGGCAATTTTAAAAAATTCTGGTTACGTAAAAATGTAATTTCTTCTTGCACTCATCAAAATTTCCACATAGTAACTAAAATATTTCGAGGTTTTACCCACATTGAGGCTAAAATTCTTCGAATGTAAAAATCGCATTTTCGGAACGTCGAAAGTGAAATTGTGTCGAAAGTCACCTTGTTTCTTTGGCATTTTAGAAAGAAGTATTTTAGCATAGAGGTATATAATTAAGTAAATCTGAGTACAATGGTTTTAACCTCGGTTCTCCTCGTGTGGCCTAGAAGATGGAATAATAAAATAAGTTAAAAAAAATTTTATTTTTGAAAACCAATTTGATCATGGTGGATGTGGACCAAATTCTTTGGTGATTTTTTTTTCATCATTCCCGTCAGATTTATGACACCTAGGTGACCTTTTTGTGATAATTGGTTTGTCCCACCGGGGCCTTATTGAATGCTATGAATGTCAGCGGACCATGTTAGCCAACTAAGAATTAAGGGAAAAAGCCTTTCAAATATCACGGCTTTCTCCTGGGAAAAATCAAAGCTTATTTTGTTTAAGTTACGAAATCAGGCCCATATCCTACTTGTAATTATCTTAGTGAGTGGAGGGAGAAAATAGAAATTAAAAGAGGAATTTATACCGGAGGAGATAACCTTTCTTGACAAACATGGTAGGTTTTTTTAATGGAAATAAATAAATTTGATGTGTCTTCTTTCTACACATTAATCTTATCCCTGACATTTTGTGTCGTGTTGAATGAGAAACCCTTGTGTGATCTTGCTCGTTTTAGAATTTCATGAGCTAAGAATTTTAATTATTTTTTACTCATGAAAAAGAAATTAAGATTTTACATTTTCGCCAAACGGTTGTCACGGAAGGCCCTGTCGCCTTCGTTAAAAAAATCCTGCTCATCTCGGGAATCGAACTCCGATCTTGTGTACTTAACTTATAATCTAGTTTCTTTTATTATGAAATCACTTCTGATATCATTTTCTCGCCCTTTTTAAAAGAAAACGTTACGCCCAATTCTGGAAATTACCCAACTCTTCCTTCCTTTGTTTATCATTTTGCAACAACCGTTCTATTCTCGTCAAAAAGTGCGATTCCGCCGATAGATTTTAATAATTTTTTTTTCTTAATCAGTAGTATAAACAGTGAAAAGTAAATATTGTTTTTAAGTCGAGTTGAAGTCGGTAATTTTCTTTTTCTAATCACTGCCGGTCGAAAATCCTTGGCCTCCTTGTCGTGAACTCTTCCTTATCCTTCGTTTACTACTGCAAATTAGCATTTAAAAGTTCCCAACGGTATTGCACTTACCGTTTATTCTATCAATGCCAGTTATCGTTTCTCTTTGTATCTCGCCAACCATGAAGTGGTTTTAAAAAAATCTTTAAAATCTGGGAAGATGTAGGCCCTGAGGGTAAACAAGGTTTATTTTTGTGTTTTCAATAATTTTGGCTATTCCGAGAAAGAAAAAAAGGAGTCTCGCCTTAGGCGCTTTGCAAATTACTCGATTAGCTTTCGAATTTTCACTTTTATAAGTCACTTCATTGAATATTAAAATGCGTTCAATCAACGTTTTACAATGCTAAGTGGGGAAGAATTTCTACGGTTTCAGAAGGTCCGAAGGATAGTTTCGTTTCGTTCGAAACGCTGTAGTATTTGCCGCAATTTAAGGTCAAGAAAAATTTTATTTAAGTTTCATTTAAGGTTCCTCACGATTGGCCCTATAATCATCACCCGCTTTTCGATTTGCAATTCGCTTTTTCACGGCGCATCTTTTTGACGAAAATTGTTCTCTCACGAATTTCAAAATTAATGTTTGCCACTGATCGAATGCAGAAAAACCTGAGAGTATAGACAAAACCTTTTGAAGAATCTGTTCTTTTTTTCCTCTCTGAAATCACGTATTGGACTCATTGGAGGAAAAAATAAGCTCTTGTTTCTACTCATTCGTTTCGGGCACGTGATTCATCCTGATGAAATTTCTTTCCTAAACTGCTTTCTATCTTAATTCACTTTGTCTTCATCTTAGAAAAGTGTACTGGGATGGTTTCAGGGTTTTTGTGGATCATTTGCATAAAAAGAACTAAAAGATCTTTAGTTCCGTTTAGACGGAAACGTGTGTCAGGATTTCTACTCTGCGATTTCCTATCTTTCCCTTCCGCGTCTGCTCGTATGTCTTCTCTTCCTTTCCGTATTTTCATGGAAAAAATGTCTCCCCTTACGTATTGAGTTCAAGAAGGAGGAAAATCAATTTTGGTCCAGTACTCAGCCCTGGAGGGATTACGGTCACTAACCGGAGAGCGAACAGACGCCTTTAAGCGTTTTCTCTTTTTTCCCTCCCTTACAGAGAAAGCTTGGTAATCTAATCTTCCAAATTCTCATCATCTCGTCTATCATTTTACACCCAATTGTACGTTTTAACACCTCCGTTCAAGTACAGCAAAACTCATTGAAGGAAGGTATCAAAAAAACATTTTTTTTTGTTCGTATCTACCATTTAAGTGTAATAAAAAAAATGTCTATTCATTTAGGGTTTTCTTTTATTCTTTTGAGTGTAGACAAAGGAGATGAGAGAGAGAGAAAAAACTATGCGTAAATTCGCTTCGTCATTGAACGCTGAATACAATGTAATGCCTCCTCATGAACTTATGGGGAGGATAAAATGGATGAAGCGAATCTTAAGGTTTCTCTGTTCTTTTCCGCAATTACCACCCGGGTTCGACCTCTGTTATGAGGAAGTAAAAACAGAAGGGACATCAACTGTCACCAACCAATGAGCGTGAAACTCGATTTTGCCTTCTCGTCTACCTTTTTTCTCTCTTTTCTTTCGCACCGGAAAAAAGAGTACCGTTGCGGTGGACGAAGGATCAATAAGATTGGTACTTTGGTGATACGAATTTGACCTCTTGGGTTTATTGGCACGTCGGCAATGCCGTTGAGTAGCTTCTGAGATCCATACATCCTTTTCTAATTTGTACTCGTTAAAACCCTGGGCGAAGATATTAAAAAGGCAATAATACACTTCGACGTTTTCCCGAATCTTAAGTGTAGGCTATTCGTAATTTTGATAACAGGGGTGGGAAGATTATGAAAAATAACATGCTTCAAACCGGCCATTAGAATGACCTATGAAGACGGGCAATATGAGGTAATTCGCGCAACATGAATTATGGCGTGATATCAATTACTGGTTTTTTTTAAAAAGCACTCACGAAGTGTGAACTCCAGCTTTATTAATGATGAAGAATCTCGTTGAAACGACAATAATTTTAATTTTTCTACGTTTATGGGACAATGCGTTGGTCAAGAGCTGACAAAATTACCATCTGCCTTCGCCATTATTTACATTGAATAGAAAAATCTATAAAAATCCAAGGATGTTATTAATTCACATGTTGGAATATTGTGAAATTTTAACTGTTCGTTAATTTTTTTTAACCGTGCCTTTGGTCGTAAAACATCCGTTAGTGCATAAACAAGGTGTGTTCAAATTGTTGCGAAGGTTGGTTCAACGAAGGACATGCGAGGTATTTGACGCTTATAAGGTCGTGTACATATTTTATACAAAACGTGAGGAAAGAAGGTCTTCCAGCAATAACCTGAGTTCTGCGCCTCCATAGATTAAGCCGGAGATGATACGGCCCCAACTTGGGCAGATTGAATATCAACGACCTATCTTCCGAAGCTTCCGAGAAGCGGTTTCATCCTATGGGGGAAAAAATGACGGTTGTAAAACCGCGTTCGAATATTTAAGACTGCAATGAAAAACTATAAAACCGGATCGTTTTATTCTGGAATTCGCAAAGTCGCGTATGTTTTTTCAGAGGAGCCTCCCCACACAAGACGCCAAGAATGCGGGTAAACATACAAGAAAAAATCGTGATTGGATTCACAGTTATTCATAAGACTCAGGGATCTGACTCAACATCTCATTAAATCGCTTGTTATCCTCGTCACATTGTAAAAATAATCATTCGGATCGCATTTAGCGATTGAAAGTGTCGTCCTTGAAATACTTAAAAGTCAGATTCAATTTAAGGACACTTCATAATTAATTATCATCGATTTTAATGATTTGGAACGGTTTTTATGCAACGGTTTTAATTCTTATCGTAAGTTTTTCTTTTGGATATCAAGGAAGATTCGCTTTCAAGCTGCTGCATGTTTCTGGTGTATGTTTTGATCAAATTGACCTTTCACGAACTTGAGCAGTGATGAGACTTCACGAGCGTCGATGCCCGCGCAGTAGATAAGTTCTTTTTTTTTCTCTATTGTTTGAGAAGGAATGTCCATTTCGAACTCCATTCATTCTTTCATTTAAATTTTTTCGTCTCGCGAGGGCTTCAAGTGGGGAAGAGGTCGGGAAGGAGGTTGAACTCCACGCAAGCATTAACGCGATTGTGACAGTTGTTATGAAACATTCGGGCTTATTATCCCTCATGTGAAAAATTTCACGTCGAACACATTTCACTACACGAAGCCTCACGGATTCGAGAGGGAAATCGGTACATAACAAGACTTGGTTCGTCCCCGAACATTTTGTCCTCAAATCGTTTACTTCAAGGATTTTTCGGTGATAGCCAATGATGAAAATCAGCTAGAAAACGTGTCGAACATTAGATTGATCAACAAACATCCTTTTTCTTTCTTTCTTACCCCTTTTTGACCACCGACCTCTAAAATTTCACCAAATCGTGCCGCACGAAAACAAACGTCATACATACGTCGCAACGTTGTCGTAACTAGATAATAAATTGAATTTATTTCTCGTATGTAAACCATTTAAAAGAATCCATTTTAATGTTAGTGCAAAGTGAGGGCAGTCCTTTCGCCCTAAAAGTCGCCCTAATGTCTCCCAAAAAACCTACATTTTATGCCGAATTGCCGTTAAGGCGAGTTGCACACTTACCAAATGGTGTAGCCGCAAAAAAGCCAATTTTGGATAGAACAGGGCTCTTATTTTAGACATTGATTAATTCAGTTTTGTTTTTATTTTCTTTCCCATTCATTTCATAACCGGACTATATTCTCAAGTCTTTCATAACCGTGACACGAGCAAGTGTTCCCAACCATTTCATAACCTGAATCTTTAATAAGCTGAAATTAGTCGCGAGAGTACCACAAAGGCGGCTTTTACCCCCTTCAAAATCTTTTATTCTCCGCTACATATTAAGAGGCACTTCTTTTGTTTTGAATGTACGCTTTTTAAAATTAGAGGGGGAAGAAAAAAAAATTGTAACAATACTTTCCATACAAATTTTTCGTCCTTGGCATTTCGGACGTGAATCACTCCACATAGTCGAGATTGTTTTGATTTTTTAAAAATAAGTCGGGGCTTATAAAAGGCCCATTGGATATCATCTCATATTTTCTTTATCTTTTGGGATATTTCAAAATATTCTAACTTTCCTTTCATTTTTTTTAAGGAATGGGAACGAATTGTTGGGTCCAGAGTCGTGTATAGTTCAGACCTTGAGATTACCAATGAAGGGTTTTTTTTCTCTTTTTTTCGGGATAGCCTCCAGGGGAATTTTCTGTTCACAATTTTTGTATCTAAAAAAATATTTGACCAATTTTTTTTTCCAGGTGGGCGGTCTGAAGAAAATAAATCGTAAGTTTTTTTTTCTACTATTGTTTTAGTATTTTTTTGTTTGTTTTTACGACAATTACAAAATAGGTTATATCAACCTTCTAGAGCCATGTCGAGAAGTTTATCCATGCGTTTTTAGGGATCAATTGGCCGTCACTGACGTTCCGATCGGTTGATGCAAGTCATTCCGATTCATTCGGCTTTTAAATCCACTTATCTTCCATTAAAAAGTAGGTTAAACAGGTTCCGAAAAGGCACCTAGGAACGTATAAATGTGGTCCTTTAAATTCTACCTTAATAAAACTTGTCTCCCTTTCTAACTGGGTCAAACCGCTTGTAATTAACGTCCTTGAGGGGTGAATCGACACTATCGTTAACATCTACAACGTGTTTTTATTTCTTTTTCAAACCGGAGGCCTACCTGTGCTCCATAAAAAGAGTTCCGCAAAAAAAAGTTTAAGCTTCTTCGGAAGGAACCTCAAACTTCTTCAGGAACTCATTTTCCTTTAGAGAAAAGTTAAATTCAAATGCAAAATCTTAAGGAAGTTACTTCTGGGAAAGTTCTAGAAGTTTGTGTCATACTTGTAAAACAAAATTGCTGCTTTTATTCGATAGAATGGAGTCATAGAAACGTGCTTTAGGGTCAAAAAGGCGCTCTGGCCATAATCGTGTTACTGAAATCACGTCTACAAAATGGTTAAACGTTAACAAAATGGGCGGTTCACAACCGCTTTTGCATTCGATAATCGAGATAGTGCTTAGCTCCGGGATAAAATTAAGTACTGAAGGTTACGTTGTAGTTATTTACGTACAGCGTAGAGTAATTTCTATGATATACGTGCTCTATAATGAGGAAATATAAAAGGAGAACAACCTAACGGATAGATATTTTTTTAAATTGACCATCGATATTCTGGTAATAGCACTATCACGAAACCTATTTTTATGTAGCAAAGGTTCTTTTCTGGAGTTCAGAGCTCAAAAGAAAAAAAAAAAAAAAAATCTTATTCCGATCGCGCCAAGGACAAGATAATGGGTGGTCAACGAACGTCGAAGGTTTCCGAAAGAAGAATCTTTTCAGTTGGTGGATGCGGCGTTGACCAACTGCGACCCGTTTATACCAACTGCGACCGGAGCCCTTTTCGCCGTACTACCAACTGCGACCCTCCAAATTTCTGGCCGTCTACCAATTGCGTCCCGTCAATTTTCTGTCGCGCTACCATTTGCGACCGGTAACAGTTCACCTGGTAACTGTTACCTGTTAAAAAGAGAAATCTTGTAATACATATTATTTATTGCCATTGTAATATAATCCATTATAAGCCATCTTTTGGACGTCGGCATGATGTAATTTTTTTTTTAAATAGTCCAAAAATGCTTCCACTCTCTCGTCCTTTGGCTGTAGGCTGAAGCAAGGCCCACAGCTTGAATCTTCCTCCACCAACTCTGAGCTAAATGGAATCTGCATCCCCGAATTTTTGCATCCTTCCAAACAGATGTTGCGGCTTTGTGGATTCCCACCTCAAAATCGGAGAAAATAAAGTCTGGTTTTAGGCAAACTCCAACTTTTTTGCAATGCTTGACCAGGTCTTCAAACACGTACTTGTACGAATTCATCAGTAGTGGCAGTAGCCTTCCTTTTTACTTCCTTTTTACGATAGGGAACGGGTCGCAATTGGTAGTGGCCTAAAAAAATAACGGGTCGCAGTTCGTAGCTGGCCAGAAAAGTAACGGGTCGCAGTTCGTAGTCCGTCGAAAAAACCTCGGGACGCAATAGGTAGCGACGTAAAGCTCTTGGGTCGCAGTTGGCTAACACCCGGTGGATGATCATGATGGTTCCCGACCAATTTCTAAAAGCCTCAGGATTTTTCCAATTTCCGAATCTTTGCCATCGAACCCCTCGATTGTACCGTTGTTGGTTAATTGTTAGGTGGTTGTTAATTGTTGGAGGAGGTCAAACCAAGCTGCAATTTCATTTCCAATTAATCTAGGGGCTTGGAAAAGCTCAGTAATAACCCAAATTAAAACTTATTGGGTACCACAGAGAAAAAGTTTAACTTCAAATGGTCGATACTTCAAAACTTCTCAACTTATTGGGTGTTCTACTGGACTAACAAAAGGCGTTTTTCATTATCTCAGTTCCCTTTGGACCATCGTTCTTAAGAGCAAAAACTTCTTATTGGATTTTATGAAGTTTTTATAGTTCTTTGGACCTAAAAACTCCAATTTTACCGCATTTTGGGCAGGATTGTATTTGTGCTGGCTCTTTTGGCCCAGAAGCCCCCCCCCCGGATCTTAAGACGTTTTGCCAAATGAACAAGTAGAAGTGGCCTCTACGAGCCTAATTTCGAATGATCCGATGACTGACTTCGAAAATGTTATCGACGGCTACTCGACCTGGGTCTTACCTTGATAGCAACCATCGAGCTATCTTATGATGGCTATCCCAATAGATTTATGCTTTTAGCCATTCCAATGTCCCAAAAGATGCGTTTGTCGACGATTGCCCCAAGGGCGGTCCCGTGATTTTTTTTTACGGTGAACCGACTGGTGCATTAACCCTTTAACTTTTACACGTCCTTAATTTTGAGAAATTATTTCCTAGCGTTTTGACAATCTTTCACGCTAGGGCGCTTATAAACAGTCAACAATCATTTTTTATTTAACTTTTAAAAATACGCTTTAATTTACCGTTACCAAGAAAAATAAAAGCTAAACAATTTTCTAGTGTATTATTTTTGAGAAGGTCCAAAAACAAAAAAGGTCCTTCCGTGGCATTAACCGCTAAGGCTTGGCCCTCTCGCGTTTAAAAAGTTTCTTCGTCATTCGCTCTTTCAAAAAATGCTCCCGAAGGAGGGGCCGAAGTGAAAACCATCAGATATGAATGAATATTTTGAGTGAAAACAATCAAAACTTCTCCTAACAATTATGCATCTTTCGCTTTAGGAGTGGCTTAAATGAACCACGCCAACTGTTGTGTCACCCACACTGTCTTCCTTTATTTTCTTCAATTTCATCACCTATTTATAAATAACTGAGAATTTAAAATTAAAATCAAAGAAAGTCTGAAATAAAGCTTTTAAAAAGGAAAATTTACATACACATCAGAAAATGTCCAAAATTTGCATTTGAGCCTTCGAAATTAGCTTAAGACGATGAAATTTAATTAAATAATGCATGGAGCAATCTTTTGAAACAGTACGTTTTGAATTTCATTGCGGTTTTCCCTTTTCATGTAAATTAGCCAAGTTACGTCTTGTTTTATTATTACCTATTTATAGGTAGTCGATTTTACTACTTATGAGTCATGAATAAACCTCATTTTCGATTCAACAAAGTCAACGAACTTTTACCGTCTTCGAAACCATAGTTGAAAGGTACTTTTGGATTTCACATTTCCGGAGGGGGGGATTGCGTTTGTTTTATGATTGTTTGAAAAATATCTGGTCTGTGTGAACGTGAAGAAAAAAAACTATCCTTTATGTTGACTTTCACATCTTCGCTGATGGTATAAAAAATTGTAAATTTCTTCGGCCTCGTTTTCAGTGTCTCTGGTCTAATCCAGAAACAGCGCCAGAAACTATTTTTAACTCCTCTACTTAGTTCATTTTCGAAGTTACGGTTCATTTAGTCTGGAAAAATGACAATTTTTTTTCATCCAGCGTAGATTTTTGTCTATATCTCAAGAAAGAAGACTTTGGTTTATTGATTTTATATACGGCAAATTATTTTACGTGACCGTAAGATGAAAAGTGTCACGGATTTCCCCGTTTCTCCCTTGATTTGTCATGTTTATTGCCTTCAAAAGGCTCAAAGGTTATATAGCAAGGATGAAAAACATTAATTCAACAAAAATTTAAAAGTACTTGATTTCTTTGACCTAAAGAGGTTTTTATCCTTAAATGGTATTTTCTGTTAAAAAAATTAAAATTTTTTACTATACTTATAAATGGGTCATTATTAATGTACTAATGAGTGTTGTCTTTTTTCCTGTTTACTCTATCGTGATCGTTAGAAAGAGTACCCAATAAATGTCCTTTTAAGGGAAAGTGTAATGAATAAAATGTTCTTGATTTTTTTTTGTCCTATTAGTATTGTCCTATTCATTATTGACTTATATGGACGACGGTTGCGGCATTGAAGGGGTCTCCTTTACGGTAGATATCACGCCTAATTTTTTTATATTAATAAAAAATAGTTTTTTGTTAATTCGTTTCCCATGGCGGTTACGGAGTTATTGTGCCTGGAGGCGTTGTAACAACTATCTCACGAAAAAAAAGGATATCAATCCTGGGGAATTTCCGCACATGTGGATAAGTTTTTCCGACTTTCTTTTTACACTCGTGTCTCCGAATTCACATAAAAAATGGAAACTTAAGTACCCTCTAAATGAGAAAATTAAAAGTTATTATCCTTTTTTTCTCTGGAAGACGTAACGCGGTCGATTTTAAATTGGGCTATTACATAGGTGGTAAAAAAAAATATATGAGAAGAAAATATGTAGTTATATAAGGGCGGCAAATAGGTTCCTTCGGCCACTTTTAAACGTCCGTCGTCGTGTCCGGAATTCGGAATTAGCGACGCCAGGTTATGAAACGGACTTGGACTCTGAGCCATCGTATGAATAGAGAATACTGGACTTGCTGCAAAAGGTTAGGAATAGATTATTTATTCTAGGTACGTCTATGTTTTTGTGCTGGAATTTCAAAACGTGAAGACTTTTCACACTTCGGCAAATTATTTGGACGTGAAAAAAACAGACTTAAAGTTAATGGCTATGCACTTTTTCTGCTTTAGTGACCCACATTTTTTTTATCACAAAGAAATCTTAGTTTCCTAATTATGTTACATTAATATTATTTTTATTGCATTAATATGAAATGTTTGTCATGCATTCCTTCTCGCTATCTCTGATTAATCCCATTTTTAACCTTATTATTTTGAAACTTTTTTTTTATTACTTTCAATTATTTAAGAATAATTTTAAGTTCCTCAAAAGGAAGTTTTGTCTCCGTGGCATCGCGTGGAACGTTGCATTTGAGTTTTTTGTTGTAGTAAAAAATAGATGTTGGTTCACTTTTTGCAACGAGGCGTGACATTTTTTATAGTTTTAGCGCGATTTCTGAACGTTGCAGTAAGTTTCGATATGAAAAACGACCTGCGGTTTTTCATCGATCAAAATCTTTGCCTGGGGCGTTCTTCCATTCGTCATTCCTCCCTCAGCTTTACTCAATTTCGGTCAGATTTTCTCCAAATATTTGGATGCAAAATAACCGAAACTTTCACCAAAAAATTTTTTAATGTCAAAATCATAATAGCTCTGATTACAATAAATGCGTATAACAACGAAATTTCTGAGTCGTTGACGGTTTTAATATTGATTTATGACAAAAAATATGCTGGAATAGGCTTTAAAAAATGCCCTAATTTACTACTTTAAAAAAATGTTAACATCATCAGTCCTAAATAATTGTCAAAGAGAAGTTAGTGCAAACCCCCTCATAAGACCCCGTAGTATCCTAATTTTTTTTTTTTTTTTTTCTTAATCTGCTATTCATCTTGATAGATATTGAGTCGAAATTTTTTTCATCTTATCTAAAATTAATTTTTATAATTATTATTTACAATATTTTAAGAATTGAATAACGAATATTGCAAGATGAGTTACAACACTTGAATTGGATTTTGTGGTATTATCAGTTATCTTACGTACTTAATTATGATTTTGGGTTTTCTGAGCACGCTATCCACCAGGCCACACTGTTCCAGTTATTTTCTTAGTTTATTGTACACACAACAATTTCAGTTTGAGCTATGAAGGTGTAATTAAAGAAAATATTGATGGATCTGCCTTGTTTAGAGGTGTCTTGTTTGTTGTTTAATTAATGAAGCATGAAATTAAAGTTATTAATCCGCCCTCTTCTAATCAACGTCAGGTGTATACAAGCGATTAGTCTCAGCGTCAGACTTTCCATGGCATGACCCGAGTCGATTTCTCTATGATCAAATGACAAGTAAAATTACTGTCGGAGCTTCCTTTTTAAAAAAAAGTTGTAGCCTCTCGGCCGAATTTCGAATGATCGGGCCTTAGCTGTGAGTTGTTCCGTAAAAAGTACTTTTATGTGAAGGCCTGGGGTCATTTTGACCCTTTAAGGGTCTCTAAAACCCGTTTAGGAAAATCCTGATTACAACGCATTGAATTGCGTTTCTGTGCTTCCAAATCCGAATCTTCTCTGCCTCTGATGATTGAGTACTGTTCGCTTAAGACACTGAATTACAATCCTACTACTAGTACTGTGGGTGTGCTTAAGTAATCAAGAAAGAAATATTTACGGTTTTTTTTCTCAGTTGACTAATGCTGACTAATTTCTGAATTGTTTATTTGAATTTTGATAAAATCTGAGAAATGGAATGTCTTTTTAGTTGTACGTGCGATTTAAAAAAAAAATTATGGAAAAAATCGGATGAAAAAACTGGCGACGGCACCACAGACAACCACATGATGGCCCAAGATGATCAAAGAGGGTATTATAATAATTTCTCTTTGAGGAAGTTAAAATACAATCCGATTTCGGTTCAAAATCTTTCACAGTGAGTGAGTTTCTTTGTCGCCGTATCAAATATCGAGAAGTATAAATTTCAATTTTTGTATTTTGCGTCTTCTTTTTTTAACTTTCTCAAACGGTGTTCATTGTAATCCCTTGATATTTTTTGGAAATAGGTGGTCAAAACTACAATTTTTGATGCAGCGCGGCCGCAGCAACAAAATTTGATTCTTAATTAATTTTATTTTGTCAAATCTGGATTTAAAATTTTATCTGTTCGAGCGAAAAATATGTATATTTTTTTCTTGAAAGGAAGTATTTAAATTTTAGGTTTTACAGGCGATAGATCTTGGCACGCTATTCGCATTAAACATTATTAATTAAGAGGACAAATAACAGAACTTTTTTTTTCGCAAAGTGTGCCAAGTTATAAATGCTTGCTTGTAAAATATCAAAAAAAGAAAAGAGAAAAAAAGTTGATAGTTTTGCAATTTCATTTGTTGGTGGTCTTGTTTTTGCTTTGAATCTTAAAACTTCAACTTGACTCGAGTAATTAAATTTTCATTAGTTACTTTAAAGCTTAATTGGACATGAAATTTCATAAGATCAGTTAAGCCGTAGTTTTAAGTCACGCGCTGTTGAATTACGTCGCTAAACGTTAATTAAAATTGTTTCTGTAAATATTGGCCTCCCTTGTGAAGACGAGTATAGGCGGATTAGAATTGAAATAAGATTGAGTTGAAAGTTGAAAGAGTTTGAAACTTTCTATCGAGGAATGGGGGCAGGGCTGAAGGAACTTGAATCAAGGACATTTTCTCAAACATTACCAAGTGAGGAGGGACACGGACGGAACGACGATATACAGGTTGTTCCACGAGGTTGTCCGCTCCCGAAGATATCCTTCACTAAAACCAACATTTAATTTGTTTTCTTGATTTAAACCCGAGTAGATAAAAAGTGGAGTTTACGTCACTGACCTCTCAAGTCTCACGTTTCGTTTAAAAGACGGCTTTTCATCGTGGATACAACAGGTGTGGGATCTGGGCACGCTTCCCGATCGTAGTTATCCGCGCATTCTTTGTCCTTTTTTAGCTTTTCTTAAAATGGGTGAGCATTCCGAAATAGAGAAAAGAAATCGAGAATACTGCCCACCGGGACCTATAAAAGTTTACGAATACATCAACTGCTACCGTCTTTCGTTCGTTGATTAGTCCGCACAAAACAGGAACGTAATTTTAGCGTAATCTTCACGCGATTTTCGAGGGAGCCAACAGATTTTCATGGATGTTCTCCAACTACTCAAGATCTCTGGCGCCTCTTGCCTTTCGTGGTCGCCCCTTTCCGTTCGTCAGTCCTTCTTTTCGGGCCAGATTTTCCAAATATTCTTGATTTTTGTGTCTAGTACCCCTGTCCTTTCATCAGTCCTCACTTTTCACCACGATTTCTGAGGTAGCCAACCGTTTGTTTCTCCTGAAACTCTGTCAGGTCAAACACAAATTAGAAAAGCCAATTTCTGTATGACTCGTCGATATTTTTTCTTCTCAAAAGTATCTAAATAATTAAATTTAATTATAGTTAGTGGACATTTTATGAAATTGTTGAATGAGAATGCATTTTGCGCCCAAGAAAGGGTTTCGAATTAAATCCCAATTCATTTATTCCTAATGTTTTAAACATTTTCACCGCCAAAACTGATTTTATTATAAACTTTCAAAACACGACGTATCGAACCGTATCCAAGGCCGTGATATTATTATTATCGGCTTAAAAAAATAGTTATCACGTCCGTCCGCAACAGTTTAACTTCTTTTTCTCGGTCTTGATGAAGTCAAAGACCGCTTTCCGTCAAGGATATCGACGGAAGAACAATTTTACGTTATAAACTGTCGCAATCGTCTGAGACATAATGAAATACGTTGTTACGTACACGTAGGATCAATTAATCATTCAAAATTTCTTAAAGATATTAGTGATTTATTATATAAATAATTATTTATTTTTATTTACTTTTTTTCAGGCAAGCGTGTGATAAACGTTCGTTATGTAAGTACTAAATTTTTGATCTTGTACTCGAAAAATTTTAATTACTGGGAAGTGTTTAGAGGTGATGGAAGTTCGTCCTTCTTTTCGAACAATAACGTGAACTTGAGGCGAATCTTTTAAAATTTTAATCTTTTGTCCTGTTCTCTCATGGGATCATTATTTTTCATCCTTTTCGCCATGGTCACGTTGCCATCAAGTGAATAAAGACACGTTTTATTATTCAGAAAATAAACGCTTCGGGCGATTTTTAAGGTCATCACGTCGAAAAAAAAATCATCGGAAAGTTTTAATTGTCATAATAATTCATTAATAAAAAAAAATTTGTTTTTGTGGTTTGGAAAATTACTAATTTGACGGCGAAAATTAACTTCAGCTGCTTTTTCTTCCCACACTGATCTTAGTTTACGCTCGGAAAGATACCAACAATTCCACCCTTCCTCAAGGGTACTTTTGTGTTAAACTGCTTGGGAAAAACAGAAAAAGAATGAAGAAAAAAAAATGTTTTGTCCTTTTACCCATCAAAGTTTACCTGATGAAAAATCGTTGCGATAAGTAAGTCAAAGAATTTATTGACGAAGTTCCCACAAAATGTATTAATTCAATAAAAGCTTTCAGTGCTACTTATTTTTTTATGGAATTCTCGGCGGTAGAGGAATATTTTTATTACCTCGTCCGATAGTTGACTTTCCCAGAAAACTATCAGGGACCTTGAAATTAAGTTTTTATATGCGATATTTTCTTAAAACCGGAGTTGTTTTGTTATTAACTGTAGTTGGAAGCTACAGGATTTTCTTCGTCCACGATAATTTTAAGATCCTTGAAGGTTGCATCACTCGCTAAACTTGAAACTTGCATTCTATTCCGAAGACCTTGAATCCCACGTGGGTGGAAGCTCTCCAGAAATTCAATATTTTGAGGAGTGATGATATCAACCAGTCACCTATTTAAATAAGTTAAAAGAGAAAATACCGTTTATAAAAATAAAAAAGCTCCATTAAAAAAATCCTTCAGGAAGGGGCCTATAAAGACGATTTACTTCACGCTTAAATTCGATTTCAAGCCTGAGTAATTTTCTTCATTATTTTGGCATACTTTACTCTTAAATTTTTTCCTTTCTGTTATTAACTCAAGGTTTTCTTATGCGACATTTTTCTCCCCTTTTCTTTATAAAATCGTGTTTACGGCATTGAATGTCGGGAAAATGACGTTTGCCCGAGTTCAAGGAATGACTAATCTTTTGCTCTTGGATTATGATTTTTTGATTACTAATCGAGGTTCTTGATATTGGCCTCTAAAAATAGATTTTTTTAAGTTTAAAATAACCGTAAAAAATGTGGGAAAGATCTATCATTAAAAACACGAAAGAAAACCGGAAGATGAAATGTTGATTTTGGGTTTGTTTTTAAGTGTCCACGTACACCGCCGGTAATAATTAAGGCCCTCGTGTCGTATGTATGGAATGCTGAATAATTATCACTTCCCTCTTATTTATTTTCTTATCTTTTAAAAATCCTTTTATCGAATTTCTCTCGAAGAAAATTACGTAAGTCAAATTGATGAGAGAAAGTGCGTGCGTAATCGAAAGTTTTGGAATCTTAGGGGATGACTTTGGGAGGTTCTGGGGAGAGAAATGTAGGTCTCGTGGGTTTCCAGTGGACCAAGAACTAGGGGGTCTCCAGTGGTCTTACCCATAAATGGGCTTGTGAGACTCCACAGTGGAAGAACTCTCCAGTAATTTTTCCAGGAAAATAGAAGTTTTTCATTTATGTACTTTTTTGGAAAATACTTATTTGGGCTGGTCCTGACTGAACTCTTTGGAAAAATAAAAATCGCTTCGTTTGAGCGATTTTGTTAATTTGTTTTAACTATCAAAACTCATATAGAAGTTATTTAATATTTTCAACCGACGTTTTTAAAAATCGGCCTTCTAGACCCCATAGCGTAAGGTGACCAGATGTCCTAAATTGCAAACCTGGTCGCTAAAAAATGAGCAAGAGATTGGTGGGAATGGTTTTCTTGGGCAAAAAACTAAAGGAACAGTGTTTTTCTGGACCAAAAAATTTAGGAAATGGCCCGAAACCCATTAAAAAGTTGTTAAACGCCCGAACGCTTGATAAAACGGGTTTTTCTAGACCAGAAAATTGAGGGAAATAACCCAAAACGCGTTTAAATGGTGTTCAACGCTCAAAAACACGAAAAAAATGGTGTTTTAGGGTTTTAAAAACTGAAGCATTTAAGTGGAAACCAGTACTGTTTTGTAACTGTTCTTTAGCTTTTAGGCATCTGATATTTTAGATGAAGGCTTCCCAAAGCGGGACTTCTTCCTCAAAGCGGGACATTTGGCCGTCCCCTACTTGCCCATAAGGCCAAAATTGATTTTTAGCGATAAAAAAATCGTCTGCCTTCCGTGGCCGCTTATTTTTCCCGGAACAGCTCACGGCCGCAATTTTTAATCCGATTTTCGCCTTTCACGCTCATCCTTTCCCCTTTCATTTCCGAAATTTGCAAAAAGTTCAGGCTTTCAGGAAAACCTCACAACTGCCCTGCCTTCACCTTTTCGTTTTCACTAAAAACCCTAACCGGTTGTCCGATTAAGTCCATCATAGACTCATTTTATATCCTATATACCAGTAAAAATTCTGACATTTTTCCTTCTATTTCTTCATTCTGGTATAAAATGTCCCAAAAAAAAGGTGGAATTCTTCGACCTAGTTATCGTAACTTCGTGGTTCTGTCTGGCTAGAAACTTTTCTTTTTAAATTTTCAAATCAATTTACATAAACGTATAGATTACATAAAATTAGACTAATCGATTAGAGGTGGGATCAGCATAAAAATCTTCCGAATCTAAAATAGCAACAATGCCGGGAGAATTCCCACATCGAACATTATGCAATATATATATCTTGAAACGTTCGAGAAAAAAAAGCCTTTTGCAATCAACCACTTCGCTTTCTAGTTTCACTAATATCTTCTCTTTGAGTCTGTTTGTTCGGTTAAATGAAAAAGAAGTGCCGTGAGGCATTTTTTTGAAAGGGACGCTTGAAAGTAAACATATACAAATCCGCATATCGACATCAAATAAAACTCAAGATGCTTTTTTTCAGAATCGAAAAGGAATAATTTATTTTTTATTGCCTTCTCGAGTTTTTATTTGGAGAAAAAATACAATGGTGTAATGATTATGCAACGATTGATAGCTTTGCTGTTCTTTTAAGGTCGTATCAAGAATTTACTCGGATGATGATATCCAAGCTATTATGTTAGCACATCCTATCACCCGTTAAAATCTCAAGATTCTGTACGTTCAATATTTCTTATCAGAACCTTGAAAATTGCGACCGTGAAGTTTTACGGAAAAACAGACATCCACTACTTGGCCGCAGGTTTTCCTTCTCTCGCTTTTGTAAAACTTTAAAAAAGCTATTGTTCTTTTCAAATTAATGACGAAGATTTTGTGAAAATCTGATCAAAATTGCGGAAAATGTTCCAGAAAAAACGGTAAAGATCACTAATCAATTTTTCTTTCTGAGTCTAGAAGACCCTCTCCCAAAAACCGATACAAGAAAGTTTTCAAAAATCTTTACGGTGTTAAAGAAGTAAAATTAAAGAAGTAAATCCCCGTGATTTGAATTTTTTCCCACGGTGATCGTTAATTCATTCTTAGCGTCTTAATTTTACCAGGAAGCCATGAAAAAAGCATTTCTCCGTGGGTGACCTTTAAAATAAAAGCTAAGGACGTACATAGTGTCATCCCGGTCAAGAGTCTAGGATATTATCCTTCATAAAATTCTTTTAAAATTTTAAAACGAAATGAGAATGGTGAATTCATCTAATGGACCTTGTTTGATGGTGTTTTAAGTACAGGGACATTCTTGAGTTCTCAAGGTTCAGAGGTTCACGACCTTTTTAATATCCAGTCAACCTCCATTTTCTCTCATAATTTATTAATAAAAATATAAATAAATAAAAAAAATTTAAATATATGGTAAAAGTTCCTGTCTTCCTCAAAAAGGGGGAGGAGGAGGGGGAGAGGACATTGTCTATTAAAAAAAAAAAAGATCGGGCCGAAGGGTGATGACGCTAGTTGATTATATTTTTAATCGTCTTGAAGGGCCATTTTCTGAAGAGTTTTCAAGCACCTTTTTCCCCAAATTTTCGTGTGTTTTCTTCGGTTTTTGCCCAATAAACACCCTTCATAATTGTGTACGTTCGCCGAGAAATCCTCCTTTCTTCAGTCCCCCAACACTTTTTTTTTGTGTATTTTCCTCGATTTCCTCAATCCAGGAACCCCTATTTCCGTATTTTCTCTCTCTCTTTTCTGACCGTTTTCTATAATAATCGAGTCCCATAAAAAATTTCAGCGTGTTCTAATTTTTTACAGTCTTTTGGCCCAGAAACACTCTTTTTCACGGTCTATGAGTTCCGTATTAACCATTACTTTTTCTTTATAACATAATTTTATTACGCATGTAATAATTTAAAAAAATCCCCATTAGTGCAAAGAATCTTTTTACATAAAGGTCATCTACCTCTTGCATAAAGAACGTTGAAGGGGTGTTAAATCAGAATTGATTAATTGTTAAAATTCATTGTGCCTATAATTTACCTGACACAGATTCCGACAGTTAAGCGAAATTATCTCCAGATGGTGATACCAAGGACGACCTGGGGCTTCAGGAATTCTTTCTTCGTTTTCTTAATCTTGAGTGGCTCCTTATGGCTTTTAAAACTATAGAAGTGAATATTTGACCCAAATTTCTCAATCTGCCCACTCCTTTAGTTTCTACAATGATTTAAAAATAAAATAAAAAACTGCTTGCTAATAATCTTTATTCTATGTAAATAAACAAAAAAAAGCACCTGTTGAAAGATCACAGATGTGAAAGTGTAAACGTTCTAACTGTATGGTAATTTTTAAAAAAAGAGAAAGTGTTTAAGAATCACCGATTAAAATGAAACCTACTATTGATTTAATTTTTTAATTATCGTTTAATATTTAATGTTTTTACGCCCAAAATTGGATAAAACGGGTCTATCTCGTTTAACAGACATATCAAACGCTCTTTTTGCTTGATTTTTGGAGAAAAAAATTTTTTTTTACTTTCTCGCCTTGAACAAATTTCTCCGAATTTTGGGAAATTTTCACTCAGCCAAGAAACTTCTATTCTACAGTATTTTTGGGTGTTTTGCCAAATGATCAAATGAGGCCTAATTTCTTATTTATCATAAGGATAAAAGTTTTCTCTTTAAAATAATGAAATTGTAGGTATTAGATGTTTTCCCCCGGCTTAATTAATTCACTTAAGGTCATTTTAAGAATTTTTATTTTTCAGGTCCTGATGAGAAAATCAATTCGGTGATGTCATTTGGATCAAAGGAAGCTTTCTATATAAAAATCATCTTTCGACTGGGAATTTTATGACCATAGAAACTCGCTAAATTTTAAGGTAAACTTTCATCATTCTGAATTTTGTTTATTTTTTGTGTCTTTAGGATGAAGTGTTTAGCGTTATTCGCTGTGTCCTTTCTATCAATCGGATACGTCTCTTCTCACGTCGCATTAACGTTTCCGCCGGCTAGAAAGTATGACTTGGATTTCCTTGACAATAGCAGAACGAGAGGCCATGTGGCATGCCGAAAGGTAAAGGAGTAAAAAATAAAATTGTTCACGGTGATAATTTTCTTTTTCAAGGCTCAATTAGAACTACTTTACTCGCTGGAAAGCCGTTCAATATCACATGGCATCTCGCATATCCTCACCAGGGAGGATTTAGGCTTCAAGTTTTGGATAATCTGATGAGGCCTGTGCTTGATCTAACGCCAGTGACTCAAAAATCACACTACGTCAATATTGATGCCACGTTAGTATATTTATTTATTTATTTTGAAGTATTTCATATTTTTTTATAGCGCTCAAAACTATATGGTACAAATTCCATCAAATTTTGAATGTTCGGATTGTACGATTCGTCTTCTACGTGAGGCAAGGGAGTGGTCACCGAACTACCTCTTCTGGTCTTGTGCAGACGTTGATATAAAAACAAGTTTGTTGTTTTTGTTCTATGTTGTCTATAATATTGTTTTCGTTTTTAGAAAAAACGTATAAAGAAGACTGTAGCGGTCATGGTCCGCATTTGCTTTCGAAATGTCGCTGCAGCCGACTTTATTATGGGCCGAGGTGTCAGTATAGGGATGAATGTGTTGAACATATCGACTGTGGAGATCGAGGTCGTTGTGTTGACATTCAGGCGACTTCTGCGCCGAGAAAACAATGTTACTGCGAGCATGGATGGTTCGGAAGCGGTTGCACAAAACGTAATAAAAACATAATGACAATTCGTGGTTTTAATTCAATTTTAGGCTCTCCTGTAAAATCTGCCAACATCGATCTGTCCAGCCATAACCATCGAGAGTTGAGCCCGAACTACAATCTATACTGGCGAATCATTCCTGAAGAAAGCGAGCTTGAAGTTGTTATGGTTGTTAATGGTACAAGTTATGTCGGTTTAGGATGGCGTCCAGCACGCTCACAGCGGAATGTAAGAACTTCCCGAAATTAGAAGATCCTCCAGGTACGGTCAGTCATGCTTCGATTAAGGTCGCACCTCAGGGAGAGCCAAGCCCCAAAAGCGAACCTGAACCAAAAAGCGAACCAGAACCGAAAAGCGAACCAGAACCTAAAAGTGAACCAGAACCTAAAAGCGAGCCTGAACCAAAAAGTGAACCTGAACCGAAAAGCGAACCAGAACCAAAAGCGAACCTGAACCCAAAAGCGAACCGGAACCAAAAAGCGAACCGGAACCAAAAAGCGAACCTGAACCGAAAAGCGAACCCGAACCGAAAAGCGAACCTGAGCCTAAAAGCGAGCCTGAACCAAAAAGCGAACCAGAGCCCAAAAGTGAACCTGAACCCAGACGTCAACCGAACGAGATTCCAAAAATGAACACCTCAGCACTAAAGCTCTCATATCTCAATTAGTAGTACTACAAGAAGGCCTTTCAGACCTCACCGAACTATCAATTCAAGACCAACTCGTGATGAAGATAGACCTAAAGTTTCAGTTGCTACCAGTGTTTCTTATAGAGTTAGCTCTTCTCAAGGTATTTTCATTTAAAAAATGATAGCTTATGATTTTACACTTTTTGTTTGTTGATTTAGGAGGAGCTGTAAGAACAAAAAGAGCTACACCTTACTCAACAGGTTAGTCCCTTATTTGCTTAGTCCCTGCTGAACTATTTTTTTTCATTGGCCCTTTAACATGACAATCTCTGAATCTTTCGACGTTCCCGGGGAACTCTAAACCAGGGACAGGGGAATCCTTTACCACTAAGGTATTAAGGAAGTATTGCTCCTGAATGCCATGCAAGCCCTCATTCTGCTGAATTTTTTTGGAATGAAAGGTTAATTTTTGTTTCTTTTCAGAAAATCGCCCTCGACTTTTGTTCAGGAGGCCGAAAGCTTTGCTCAAGCCAGAGACGACACCAAAACCAGAGCCTACCCCGAAGGCTGAACCATCAGCGGAGCCAGAGCCCTCATCTGAACCCGAACCCACCTCTGAACCTGAGCCGTCCTCAGAGCCGGAACCTTCATCTAAGGCAGAACCAGCTAGTAAAGCGGAGCCTGAACCATCTAGCAAAGCTGAACCCGAACCATCAAGTAAAGCTGAGCCTGAACCTTCAAGCAAAGCTGAGCCTGAACCTTCTAGCAAGGCAGAGCCTGAGCCCAAGTCCGAGCCTACGTCAGGTGCTAAGAAATCTGCCAAAGTTCAACAACGACCTGCCAATAAACAAAGTAGGTTATATAGAAACATCCTATATCCTCATTCAATGTTTTTGCAGATCTCAACTTCTTACCATACACTCCTCGCCACGATTTCAACCCTATGGATTGTACTGATATGGTCATCGGTATGGCTCGAGGATCTGCATTCCGTATCTGGGATTATTACACCAGAGACAGGTAAATAATTCACTTTTTTCATTTTCATCTCAGTATCTTATAAAGACCAATCAAAATCTTCGGGGTCGTCCCCCCATTTCCAAAAACCTAGATGTTTGATATCAATATTATTTTAGATCGACTCCTCGCCTTGACACTTTTTGGGGTGGAAAGAATGATCTGACTGCTGCCATGGGATTTGAAAAAGATGGTGTCACCACCATATTGTTCCGTAAAAAACTCAAAGGTAAAAACTTATTTTTTGTGTGAAAAGTTATAGGTTAATCAAATTTATTTTTCTCTAGCCAATGAACCTACGGACCACTCAATTGAGAATGAGATGATGCACGTTATTTGGGCTCAGGGACAAGAGCCAGGCCGTTATGTTCATAGCCCTAAATCCGGAATAGAAGCAAATACTGCATTGATGAAAGACTTTTATAAGCCTGATGAACTTAAATATCATGGACACAAAGACCAAAGGGGTGTCACATCAATCAATTTCTTTGGTAAATATATTTTTCCCCATGATTTGCTCGTTCAATGGCTTTTCCTTAGTCTTTCAGCTGAAAAACCATCTTTTTGGGTTTTTCTCATCTTTTGGTCACCTTTTTTTGTCCGATCACTATTTTAAACTTATTTTTGTTGTAGAAACGCCGATTGAAAAAAAATCTGAGACCGAACAAAATGCGAAGCCATTAAGCATGTGCAGAGGAGAATGGGAATATCCGAGAGGGTGCAGCATGGAAAAACGTGAATGCGAGTACCATGCCAGCTGGCATTATTCTTCTCGGAAGAAGAACATTTTCTTCACCATTTCTACGACCAACACTCATCTTTGGACTGGTATCGCTTTTTCAAAAGATCACAAAATGGTAACCATTTAATTAAATGAAACTGTTTATTTTTATCGTTTATTATTTTTAAGTCTCAAACTGACGCCATTATCGGATGGGTGGATAAAGCAGGAAGGCCGTTTTTGATGGACACATGGATTATCGGACAAACCGCTCCTAGATTAGATGCTTCCCAAGACATTTTCAATTTCACCGGTAAAATAGATGAAGGTGTTACTACCCTTACATTCCAAAGAAAACGAGACACAGGAGATGTTAATCAGGTATATTTTAAAATATTCTTATTTCAACGTTTATTTAAATTTATTTTTTAAAGGATTTTGCCTTTACGGATGAGGAATGCCTTTATATGATGTTCCCAGTTAAAGGAGGAGAATTCAACGATGTCAATAAAAAAATAAAAAAACATTTGAACATCCCAAGTTTTACGTCAGCAAAAATATGTATCAAGGCTTGCCCTGAAGGTATGTCAATATTAAAAATTTATTTTTTCTTCACTTCCATTTTTTCCCCCAGGCGATGAACCACCGACCCCACCTCCGAAACCGTTCATGAGCTACGCTGTCGAAATCAAACTTCAAAATCTCGGTGAAAATTACAAGGCGCCCAAAACGGGCACAGACGACTTCGAAATTTTGGCCAAAGCGATAAGTTCAGGGTTCAAATCAACCACAGACAAAATCGGAAAATTCAAAACTTTAGATATTTTGAAATTTGAACAGTAAGTTTTGCAGACATTCATTGATTGCTAATAAGCTTGTTTACTTTATAGAGAGAACGATAACGTCATTGCAAAAATGAATGTGGAAGTTGAAGAAGAACCTGCAACTGATGAAGAATTGCAAGAATTAAACCAAAATATCAAAAAATATTTGAAGATGTAGTAACAAGTGGAAAAGCTGGTTCTCTTACTGTTGATCCAACTTATTTCAAGTTTAAAGCAAATGAAGGTGAATTAATAATATAAGCTACTGAGTTTTCTGGATTTCAAATAATGTGCACTATTTTAACGCAATAATTTTGTTGTGATTTCAGCAAACTCCATCATAAGTGATTATTCTGATGCATCAAGAACACTTCTTAAATCTGAAACTAAACTTTGGATTGTTATTGGTTGTTTGATTGCATTGGGAGTTGTTGCAGTCTTACAAGCAGCCTGTAATATTTACAAAGCAAGATCTTCTAAATCTTCGAATAAGGTTTGTATAAGCAATACAGTGTGGATGGTGCTATGTTTTTTTAGGAAATAATGTCGCACAATTCCGCCTGGAAGGACTATTCGACAGCGAATACAATTATGCATTTGAGCCCTATGAATCGGATGAAAAGCAGCATAACTCGCTTGGGAGGACCAACGGATCTTCGAGGTCGACGATGCAGCACAAACCCGTGAACAATCACCCGATGTTGGCTTACCACCATGGTAATGGCGCTCAGTATGCAGACACAGATCCCTTCAAAGGCCAAAAGGTTATCATCATCCGGTCGAGCGAAGTACTACTCTCTCCCACGAACACAGCCACAGCCTCCTCAAGGATATTACACACAAAGACCTGAACGAAATTCAGGCGATCAGCTCCAACCTGATTTCTACTTCATGCCCTCTCAAAGGAAATACTCCGGGGAAGTAGTCAGGGTCTACGTCGACTACAACAACCCTCGGAAGTGATTCTTTTAGCTTGTTGTGCTTCTGAACTTGACATAAGTTTACACCAAAAACTAAGTTTTTATAAAAAGTATTTTTTTAAAACCTCATGTTTAAAGTTCACATTGTAAATACGTTTTGTTTTCTTTAGTTAGGTGATATTAGTGATTAATGACTGTGTTTTAAGTGTTCAAACCTTGCACAGTGATGAAGTGACTGAAAGTTGTGGTCATCTTTTTTGATGAATTCAAAAAAACTGCCAGAAAATAAATTTTCAACAAAAAGCTTACTTAAGTGTTTTTTTTTTCTTTGAAACTATTCTTGTTTATAATATTATTTTTGTTGTTTTTTAAAATTATATCTCTTTTGGTTAAAAATTTAAATTTAGGGTTTCATCGACCTGGGGAAAAAATTGTTTGTAAGATACGTTTTAAATTTTGTATGCATAATGGTCATTTTTTGGTTACTATCTCTGTAACCTCTAAACTCTAACCTATGAAATAGCTACAATATTTTTAGTTGTAACTTCCACCCAAAATAATAAATTCAAGCGTATTACAAACTTTTTTTCTCCCTTACTAATTAAATATTTTATTTTATTTACTTCATTTTCAAAATTATTTTTTAAGCATACTATGTTACCATTATGACGTAAAAAGTATTACTTTCTAAATTATTAGACAGTAATTAAAATTATGTAAGGGACTTGTTGTTGATAATTTGTATACTTAAAGTAGGTACTAATTATTGTTACCCAGAATGACTGATATTATTGACCACAAAAACTTCCCCTGCGGTGAATTTTTCTGAACTTCCCACTTTAAAAGCATATTTTCTCAAAATTGAAGTTACCGTTATATCAAAAATCCAATTTCAAAAAATTAACAACTTCCTAATTTGGTCTGCATAAATTTTGTGGTCTATGCAGATGCCAAAATCATAATTGTATATTTTTCTTTCTGTAAGATTCCTAACATTTTATAATCACATAATTAAACCAATCAATGTAATTTTATACTTGTAAATAATTTTAAATTTACCAAAATATAATCATCGAGTCAGCTATGAAGGTAAAATTGTATTATGCATGTATATAATTCGCTAAAAAAGAGCGCCCGCTAGGTCCCTTTAAGTAGCCTCCCTTTTTATTTGTTAATCTCTTCTCCCTTGCTTTTTAATAATAGTCTTTATAAAAAAGAAACATTTCACACATCTAAATTATATTTTTTACTAATTGTGTTTATTGTATGGTTTTTTTAATCTGTCAAGTTATTGTACAGCCTATTTTTTATTTACCTTTTTGTGCCATCATCCATTCTTGATAACTAATTCAAAAATAATTTATATTTGTATTCAATAACGGATTTTTTATTAAAAATTTAATATTTATTTGTTATTTTTTAAAAAGTATGTATATCTACAACATTCTTCCAAGTATTGTAAAATAAAACATATGTACTATTAAAGTTAGTGTATTTTTTACCTTTTATCCCCTGGACAAATGAGTATAGTGGTGCTTTTTTCCTCAAAAATGTGCTTTCCTGTGGGCTGATGAATAAAAATTGTTTTTAAGTTAGCATATTCTGGCAAATTTCAAAGTTTTACTTTTTGAACTAGGGCCAGTATTTTTTTAGGCTATCTTTAAAAAAATGCAGCCTTTGGGGGCTCGTAAAATTCCTATAGCCACAATACCTCTTATAAATATACAATTTAAAAAATTTTTAAATTGACCTAAAATTTTTTGGACTGGAGAACACAAAAACGTTTATTTTATAAAATTCTCTTTTTAATTCTTATCGCTAATAATTATATACATCAATATACATCAATTTAATAGTTAACATGTTAAATATTCATTAAGTTAAACAAAATAAACAATTAAAAATTAAATAAACCACAAAATTGCTTAAGTTAGGAATAAAATGTTAACAATTTGTAAATGCTTAAGTGATTACAGTTTACTAAAGAGTTATAGAACTAATAATTAAATAAAATTAATGATTCATCAAAAAAATAATAATATAATCGCTATCACATAGATACATAAGATTATTTTTAATTTGACGTTTTCATAGTCATCGCAGACTTGATTAAAGTGAATTACATATTAAAAAAATAATTAAAGCATACCTAACTTTTTTTATTATTATTGATTATTAATTTATTATCATTGTCATATTGATATTATTCATTCATAAATGATACATCGGATTGTATATTTTTACGTGCGTTCTCTTCGTATTTCTCTCTAAATTCTTTTGTTGCGAATATGTTGGGAATAAGAAGGAAAGTTCTTAAAACCTGAAATCAAAAAATGAGAGAGGAAAAGAAAAGAGATTAGTCTTACTTTAACCCTAGAGAGTTATACATATTGACTGGAAGAAAATCGTATTCTTCTTTTTCTTTTTCCCAATATTCGGAGTAGATGTGTGGCTCTGATCCGAGTACGACCATGTCAAGATCTAGAAAATAATGTTTGTCCTCGCTTCCATAAACGCCTGCCTGTTTATGCTCTTCCGTTATACATGATCCTGTACATTGTAAAAGCATAACTACATCTTTGTATAAATCGGATTCCTAGAAAATTAATCGTTTTTAAAATTGTTTGTTTACCTATGAATTTACAAACCTGGGAAATTTTACAGTCGGCAGCAAATTGTTCGAAATGATTTATGTTTTTTTCGTGAGAGTTTAGAATTATTGGACCGTATTCGAAACTGAAAATAAATAAAATTCATAGGTTAAATCAGGAAGTAGACCACCATCATTGTCATGGACGCTCTGACGTATACTTTTCAGGGCCGCCACTCTCCAAAATTCTCCAAAATAAACGCAAATGGAGTATTAATTTTACTAAGCTCGCAATCAAAGCTTCTTCATTTTACCAGATTTTTTCCACTTAACATCACTTTTTTCAAAAAGCAGCCCCAATTTGCAGAAGTGACAGAATTGGTTTCACGACCATCAATTAATAATGTAAGGGGTAAAATATGATGATGGGAGACCGAACGCCTTGCATAAATGCTTTCATAAATACCCAATACTGAATTCGTAATTTTGTTATTCACTTAACTTTTTAGATTGTTTTATTTGTTTAAAATGAAATTTACTTACTAGCTAAAGAATAAGGCGAATTCGACAGCTGCTTTGTTTTTAATGAGATGTTTGACGGAATCGTAGAGTTGAAACTTTTTCTCAAGATAGCTTAAATTGTGGCATTTACGTTTCGGATCGTTGAGCTTTTCGACGATTTTGAGCCACCAAACTGTCCTTTCGTCGGGCAACCCTTTGGTAAGCTCGTTCCAAATTTCTTCGAGGTTTTTCGACATCTTTAGTTCAGCGATTGGCGAAAGTTCATATTTTAATATAAAATATCTATTTAAAAGAAGATGAAATAGTGATATTTTATATCACTACATTGGGTTTCATCGCTGAATATGCTTAATGGGGAAACCCAATGTAGAAACTCCCGTGCATAACCCACCCCACGGGAAAAATCAATATCCCAGAGTGCAAACCACTCTGAACGGGGGAATTGGGTATAAAAAAAATCCACTGGATTCAAATTTCCGGGGCTGACGGAGAAGAACATAAAGATCATGGGTCATTTTGACCCCATGGCGCCTCCTTAACCAATTTCTAAAAGCTTAAATTTGTTAATTTCATAACTTCCTATATGGAAGTTTTTTTTACAATTTAAATTGGCGAAAAAAATTGTAAGGAGGTCTTCATATTCAGAACCATCTTTGGGGGGGGGGGGCACCCAATCCGGGATTTGAACCCCAAACCTTTGGCGTGACCATGAGGACTTGGACTCCATTTTACTAAGGAAGATGATAAAAAATTTCCCTTTATAAACCGCTCTTCAATCAAAATTGACCACTACAAGTTATCTAGTGTGGCATCCTTAATAATTTAGCCCTATAAAGAATATTAGATATAAAATAGGAAAAATACATTTTTTTCAAAGCAAAAATTTTTATGATCCCTTGAAATTTTGGTATTTAAAACAATATTTCTCTAGGTAAAAAATAATTTCATACTATAGTCATAAAACAGACTTGCTCTTCATTTTATGCCATAGTTCAACAGGTCCTTTTTATATTCTTGAAAGTTCGCTAAATATGACGTCAGTATTTACGATAAAATAACCTTTGATTTGTTATCCTTTTATCTCTTATAAAGGTTATGTTATTTACTTAGTCATTTATTGTTAAAGTTTTCTTTTAAATACTGGATGTAGATGGATGTTGGCGGGTGGGATGAGAGACGTTCGGTGATAGAGATTTGAAATCTCAACGACTGTGATACTGAAACTTCCAGACCTTCAATTTAATGGATAAGTCGAAAGTAATATGTTGGGGTTGATCACTTTGGTTTTGCTCTGCTCTTCCTATCTTGGTTCCTCGCAGCAAATTTACAATGTCGAGTGTTCAACCCTGAGGATGGGACAGTATATCTGCCCGGATCCCGAATATGATTTGATCGACCCAAAAACTCAACAGCCTCGCGGTTGCAACAGTGATAATAAGGCCAAAGGTAAAAATTGGATTTCCCTCATAAACCCAAAATCTTGATGACTAGTCCAGGAATTTCTAAAATTTTTAACCCCCTTTTAGTGGTTGAAATGTGTGGCGTACTCCATTTTTACTACCCCAATCTTTTATGTTAACTTTATATTGCGTTCTTCATGTCTCAAAACATCGAAATTCTGTCTGAAACGCCCTAACTCCACTTGGATATGTATGTACTAAATGTGGGAAATACCTATCCCGTTTTTAATCTAAAGAACGTTTTGAAAATCCTTTCTCTGTCAAAATACGGAGGAAAAATCTTAAAAATTATGTGAAAATAGGGATTCTAAAAAATAAATAAATAAATAAAAATAATGAGAAAACTCTTGAATCCTTTATAAATGGGGGTTCTCTCTGTCAAAAAACCGAGGAAAAAACTTAAAAATTATGTAAAAATGGGGTTTCTCTATTAAAAAAAAACTGAGGAAAACTTTAGAAAATCCTTTCAAATGGGTGTTTCCGGTGAAAACGCCCATACTCTCTAAATGTACTAGAATTTGGGAAATGTCCCGTTTTTTATATCTGAAGAAACGTCAAAATCCTATGTAAATTGTGTTTTTCTGTTTAGAAAAAAAAAAAACTCAAGAAAACTCTTGAAAATCCTTTAAAATGGGGGTTCTCTGTCAAAAAACCGAGGAAAAATCTTAAAAATTATGTGAAAGTGGGGTTTCTATATTAAAACAAACTGAGGAAAACTATAGAAAATCCTTTAAAATGGGTGTTTCCGGTGAAAACGCCCTTACTCCTCTAAAAGTACTAGAATTTAGGAAATGCCCCGTTTTTCTAATCTAAAGAAACCCCAGTAAAAACACCAAAATCCTGTATAGATTGTGTTTTTCTGTTAAAAAAAAAAAATAATCGAGAAAACTCATTTTTCGAAAATATTTTTAAGTGTCGAGGTAGAAATAATGGACTCTTTGGCCTAGGGATATGCCTCTCGTAATGGGTAGAAGTATGAAATTTCTCCCTACTAAAAAAAATTAATAATTAAAAGTGACAATTTTTTACACCAAATATTCGTAAAAAATATAAGGAGTATTTGGTGAAAATCGGACGAACGGTTCGGCCGCAGCGAATTTTTTAAAATTTCAAACAGCCATATCTTCAAACAAATGTTATGGTTCTCTGTCAAAAAAAACAAGGAAAAATATTAAAAATTATCTGAAAATGGGGTTTCTCTATTAAAACAAAATGAGGAAAACTATAGAAAATCTTTTTAAAATGGGTGTTCCTGGTGGAAAACGCCCATACTCCTCTAAAAGTACTAGAATTTGGGAAATTTTTCGCTTTTTTAAAACTATAAAAAGCTTAAAATAAACACGTTTTTTATTTTGGGTTTCCTTTCTCTTTTTTTGGGGGTCCAGCTAGCACATTTTGGGAACCCCTGGACTAGAAATATTGACATAAATAAAAATAATATTTCAGTTACTTGTCGTGCTGCTGATGGTATTAACTGTAACGAGACCAACAATTCAACTTTTAAAAAAGAAATACCCTGTAAATATACGTAAGTGGAAAAAAAATTTTTTTTTTTAAACTAACAAATGTTGTTATTTTTAGAAATGGCCACTCATTCGAGACTGCTTTACTTCTGTCGATATTCCTCGGGATGTTTGGTGTCGACAGGTTTTATCTCGGATACCCAGCAATCGGCCTCTTGAAATTCTGCACTTTAGGTTTCATGTTTTTAGGTCAACTAATCGATGTGATTCTTATAGCGACCCAAGTTGTCGGTCCGGCCGACGGCTCTCACTATATCATACCCTATTATGGATCCACAATAAACATTATTAAAAGTGACAATTGGACATACAGGCTCCCTCAAAGTGATTGGGCTTAGTTTTTCATGATAAATCACCAATATATCAATTTAATCCAAGCAATTTTTATTTTTATGAAATAATGAATAGAAATGATTTTCAGCGGAGAGTCAATCAAATGTTTCAAATTCCAATATAAATCACAGTATGTCATTCATTTAAAATGTATATAAAAAAACCATATTGTATATTATGTACCTATATATTTTTGAATTAAATAAATGCAATTTAAAGAATTTACAAAAATTCTTACGTATGTATTTCTAGAGTATTTAGGGCAACTTACGGCGCTAGGTTTTTATCAAACCTGAGCATTATTGAAAAAAAAAGGTTTTACAGGATTTTCGGACTTTTTTTGGACTTCTGATAGTTTTTTTCTGTCTGTAAGTCAAGAAACCTCCTTTCCTACCGATTTTTGAGTGCTTTTCTCAATTTTTGAACCAAGAAACCACTTTTTACATGTCTTTTGTTTCCTTAAGTTTTTTTGGTCCTCTTTTCTAATATACAGCGATTTCCTCATTCATATAGCCTCGAAATCCCTATTTATCAAATTTCCTAATCTTCTGGGCTGAGAAAACCTTTATTTAAATTGGATTTTTGGGTGTTTTTGCCACTTTTTTGACGGAGAATCTCTCTGAAAAGATGATTTTCCCATTTTTTAGAAAAAGAGAGAAGCTGCTACATCATAATTATCATCTAGTTTGGCCCTTCATCTAGCAAAGGTTGCCCTATAGTTGTTAGAAATAAATAGGTAATTTATTATTGACTTATTATTTCATATTTTTTGAACATAAAAATGGTTTTAATTTAGTTTGATTCAGCCGAAAAAAAGAATGAAAGCTGCGTAATCATAATTCGAATATGGTAGGACACTGTCTCCAGTCTCCTTTGTCCTTAGTTTCCCAATAAAAGCCATTGTAAACATACATGGTTTCTGTCGTGTAAGGATCAAATTCTTTCTTAAACCAAAGCGGTGGCGGTAAATCTGAAAATTGAAAGTTTATAGAAATCTGATGAGCTTTACATACTTTTTGGTGGAATATCCCAGCTAACAATGGATGGGAATTCTTCCTTTAACGCCGGATGAAGCCTTATCCTCTGCATTTTCTCGAGTTTGTATTTGGCGTCGGATGCAAGATCGATAAAACCCTGCTCCATGAGCCTTATGTCGGGTCGGAGGCGAGAGTCTGTCGGTGCTACACCCGGTTCCATTTCATTCAGCTGACTCGTGAATGTACTGAAGTTATAAATTTCCTGAGCGTACGGCCTGGAGTTTCCAAAATTATTTTTAAGTACCAAAAACTTAAACTAGCATACAATGGGTTGTGGCACTTCCATATCACTTTTTCGTTGAGATTGTCTAGCTTTCTTATACTCAAGTCTCTGTCCCATGCTCCACTTATCTCCCAAATTGTTGACCCAACTTCGTCCACCACGAATCCATTTATCTGAATATATTTTATATAAAAAGTGCATGTTCAATGCTTACCTCTCGATTGGTAGGAGATGGAGTTGGAAACTCAATTTTGGCCATTCGAAATCTTTTCGGGTCCTGAATTTCCATTGTGCTGATTGGTGAGATGTTCATTTTGCCTATAATCAGCCCAGTGACAGCTGTAGTAGCCTTCTTCCATAAATAGTGATTTCCTAGAATTAAAATTATTTCTTTTGTTTTTAAGCTTTTGTGAATACCGGAGTGAAATTCGAGGTGGACAGTGCCTAGTGGGACTACGGTGATGCTTGTCCCTCTAAATCGATTTGAGAGTGTCAATTCCTGCCAGTATTTCCATTTACGCCCTTCGGAATGAAAAGCCATTGTCGCTGGGTAGTGCGAGATCTGCTCTGCGATGCTACGCCATCCATAATCTTTCCTCCGGTCGTATTCGAATGTTTCAAATTGAAGCGAGTTGAACGGTTTTGATGTCCTTCGACTTATATTCGAGAAGCATGAAATGGAGAATACTGCTACTCGTGCTAGCTGCTCCAAAGGATCCTCTATGTTCGCTGCATCATCCAAAATGAAAGAATATTCCAGATCTTCTGTCAGTCTTTCCAGCATTGATATTGGTTCACAAAAGAAAACCTTAAAACCAAAATTAAAATTCTCCTCTATTTTCAAGGGTTCCTTGAATTTTTCAAGGTCACATTAAAACTCACAGGCATGGAGATTTTGCCTAAATCTTTTCCGATGCAATGTTTAAGATAAGACCAAATATGAGGTTGATTGTATGGTCTCTTGGGTATTCGATTTCTTCTTATTCTGACAGGTTCTCTATCAGGGCTTTCCATATGAACGCCTGCAACTCGATGGTCTTGGACCCAACTTTCAGTTCTACTCATGCTTTTCATATCTCTTTCTCTATTGGTACAAGCGTAAGGGCATCTAGAAGCCTCACATGTCTTACAGTTGTAACGTCTGCCAGAAAAGCGCATCAAAATGTTGCTCCTCTCTTTTTGTTCAGACGGAACATCCTTCGCCAAAGTGGTTCCGGCTTCGATCTCGGAATATATAAATCCATCCCCTAAAATCTTAAAATATCACGCTAACATATTGATAGTACCCTTATATAATCTCGACTTCCATAGGGAATAGTTGGTTGAGTCAGAGGATTAAATACGTTTATTCCATCACATCCTTCATCTTGCGTGAAAAAGAAATGGCGTTCCAATGTATTCATCATTCCCAAAGACGTCCTATGACGTTCATCTTCTTTACTTCTTATGTCAGCCTCGAAAAGTTTAAGCTCTGAAAAGTTTACAATCCGAGAAAAAAATTAAGGCGAAATTTCTAAATTTTACCTGTCGAAACTTCAGCAAGTATTTTCTTTCTGCGCTTTCTTTGAGGGAAACAACAAGTCAAAAAGTTTAATTTTTTACCTAAAGGCATTTTCAATTTGTATAAAATTCAATGAGTTTTAAATTATTCAAATGTGGAAGGAACATATGTTTTTTTAAAATAATATTACTTTAAAAAATCAGCTGGAAAAATTTAAGCTAGTTGGCTTTCTTAGGAAATTTTATTTCCATTTTCCTTATCAGACAACACTAAAAGCGTAGGCCTAGCAACAACATATTGTGCTGTGCTACGCACTATCGCTGAGGGCAAGAAGCCCTTTCTATGATGGAAATTCTTCTACTTAGAAGAAAGGATGAATAAATAATCCATAATGATACAAAAAAAGAAAAAGCTTTTATTTTCGGTAAATAACTTAAGAGGAAAGGGGAAAAACAAAAACATGATAAAAGAAAACATACATACCTAAGTATTTACACAAAAAATAAGTTAATTGTTAACAAATTTGATGAAAATTCGTAACTTACAAAATCTAAATAACAAAACGAAATAAATAAAGGAACTGTGCACAAATTTTAAATAAGTTGATGTCGCTTATTTGTACTTCTAAGATAGAATAGTGTAAAATCTTGACTGCATGTAGCATAAATGCTTAAAAACATTAAATAAAGAAATTTTATTTTATAAACAACGCTTAATGAACAGCCAAATTAAAATACTATTATTGAATAAGTAGTTTTAATTTAAAATTTTTAATTTTCTTGAAAATGAATTTTTTTAATTTAATATTGGATGTTTAGAGGATAATTTTAAATGTTTCCGAAAATCACATCGTTATCACATGAAAAATTTGGATGGAATTAATCAGTGTTCATGTTGTCTGGGGGTTTGTTGCAGTCTCTGGCGACGTAAAACAAGACATATGCAGCACTTGTCTGTAAATTAATTAAAATTAGGAAATATTTGTTTAAATAGAGAAAAAGATGTTTACCAGAATTTTGTCTTGAGAAATAGGAGATACTGAGCTGTCGTCAAAGGTGTACCAACTACCATTATCTTTGTTTTTGCAAACGGCAATATCTAAAAAAGTTGATGAAATAAATTGATGTGTAGATTAAATAAACTTACAGTGCCCAGCACCCATATTTCCATAGTGGTTGCAAATTCCTGCCAAATCATAAACTTTCGATGGTTTCTCCTTGTTTATGATGTAATTATCCATACAGAGGTCGGTGATTGGGCATTTGACGAGAGACTCAATTTTTGATCGTTGACGGCGGCAGTACGAAAACCGTTTTAGGTGTACAATAAGGACCTTGGGAAGTTTCCAGAGGTCGAATTTCTTCGTAGCTCTCTGATGCTTATGGCAGTTCGGACAAAACCACGCGTCGGTCGCACTCAGTTTTTCACTCTTCGTAAAAAGATGGAGGCAATCGTTTATCGTGGATTTTTCTTTGTCTTTGTTGAACGGTTGGTTATTGATTATGTTGTCATGCGTCGCTGATTTCTCGTGGAAGAATTCCTTCCGTTGAGCGGATGTAAACTGCAAAACTAATACCTTACGTCCATATCTTGGTCCATCACTTGCTCCAATCAATTCTGAACAAACAAAATTAAAAATTTAATCTCTAAAGATCAAATTTAAAAATACCCGCTAAATTGATAGGCTCGTCATTAAAGTCTAATTTTTTGGGCTCCGCACGTGTTCCGAAATCTGTATAGAATAACTTGTATATCGAGCTTTCAGAAGAAGTGCTTACTGCACAGCATTGCTTCAAATTATCTTCGATTGTTGCCTCTAAAAATTTTAAATCAAATAAAATCTTTGTTTTAGAGTTTTACTTACCGGAGCCATTGACGTTGAAGCAACTAGTGCTATTATTTAAAGCAGTTGAAGAACACTCTTGGCTTTTGCTGTTAGGAAGAGTTGGGAAGTGTCGTTGCATTTTTTCCAACAGCAAATCATTAAGCTGATCGTAAGTTATCGGTTTTTTGGGGACAGTTATTAAAAACGGTACACGAACAAATGGTTAGGCATATATTCGTCTTCGGGTTTGCACAATTCCCAAAAGCAAACTGGGACAATGATGCAGTCATCAGAATCGTAAGGGATTGGAAGTTCAAACCTAAAGAAAAAATACAAAACGTTCATTTTGAAAGTATGGAACTTACACATTGATGACATCTTTTTCTTCAATATGATCAATACTATCATCATAGCCGTAGAACTTATGAAAATGGTGTTGTGTTATCTCGGCGACTATTAACTGATATTCGGCAGTTTTGTTTTCTCGGCGACTTGTTGGCAGAGCTCTCTAATCGTGTGATTTCTTGCAAGAGTCAGACGGTATTTAATTTCTCGAAGGGAACCATTATATGGTACATAAGTGATCTACAGAAAAGTAAAAAAACTAATAACTTCAAGCCAAAAATTACCGTTAAATTGCGATCTGTTTTATAAGGAAGGAAGCGATAAATAACAAACGGATCGAATGTAACCGAGGTGTTCGCATTCAGGGCAGATAACCGTGGATCTTAACAGGCCATGAAATGTGTCAACAATCACAGAATCATTTCGTTTTTTGTAGTTTCCCAAGCTTCCATGGCAGCAATCTAAAATATATACTTAATAAATACAATATCTTTTTTCTAATTAAACCTTTTCATCTTTTCCAGCTTGATTGGATATTTCTATATACGGCTTTTGTTTGATCCTGTTTAAGTCTTCGTGTAAACCGTCTAAAGGAACGTGAGTAATTCTTGTGAGTCGTGTTGTTGGAAACCGCTGAATGAAGGATTGAACTTTCCAACTTGAATCTAAAATAAATTATTTTAAAATATGAAAGACAATGAAGAGGAAAATACCTTAAAATCTGTAGGCGTGACCTCACTATAATTGCCAGACCACATTTTCATTATGAGCTCACCGTAAGTTCGAGCGATCTCTCCTTTCATACCTAACGGGTTGGTCACATTCAGCTCTTTTAAATGACGCTCGGACAAAAAATATTCGGTAATCACGGGAACATTACTCATACACTAGAATTTTACGTTAATTTCAAGATTTTTAATAATTTAAAAAGTACCTGAAGAACACTGTTCATAAAGCAAGTATTCCCTAAATTTGAGAGGCCGCAGAGACCAGGTGCTGAAGGACGACTCTGCGCTATGTATCTGCTGTTGAATCTACTATGCATACTGCTTGTTTCAGGAAATTGACGACTAAAAAAAAGTAAGAAAATTATAATTTCACTATTCCACCATTCAAGGATAAAAAGTATGAAAAATGATTAAAATACCTTTGATGTGAAGACCGATCGGAGTTAGTTTTGACAGCGTTATCCAGGCTAAAAAGGGAAATAAAAATTAACGTATTAGTAGAATAAAAAAAAAAGCAAAACGTGCACCTAGCACCTAAGAGCTATCTAACAGACAATAATATTTTGACGAACCTATCATTCCATGTCCCGTCGGCAGATTTAGTAACTAAGACAAAAACGTCGTTTTGTTTTTCACCATCTCACCGACTGTAGTGTCTTTGAGATCCCGAGTGATCATATTTTTGGATCTCTAATACAAAGTCGGGCTTCTTTCGCCGAAGATACGTTGAAGACACCACGCAATTTTTGATTAGATGTTCTAAAAAATAAGAGATTTAAGTGTGCTGAAATGGTCACAAAAAAAGAAAGTTTTTTTTTCTCTCTGAAGTTCATAAATAATTTAAGATTTTTACCACTTGTTTCAGCTCGGCTTGCTGGGACGGTTCGAACGGTGTTATGGTCGTAATTTAAAATGCATTTAAGATCAAATTCGTAGACTTCAACAAATGGTTCCTTTGGGTATTCAATCGCCTAAAAAAACAAATATTTTAAAGTTTGATATTACTATTACTTCAATTCTAAAATATTTTTAAAAAACATACCTTTCTTTTAATTGGTTCAGTGTCTTTGATAATTCCATACCAATTACATAAACTTCCCATGTTTCTTCAGACACCATCGTATAATCTAAATCCATTTCAAGCGCCAGTCGTAACCTTTTCTTTTCATTATCTATAAAATTTGTTAATAAAATTTATCAAAAATGAGGATAAAATTACCTATGAGGGGGCGGTTGTCTATGGGACCTGGATGAGACACCTGAGAGAAATGATCTTCCATCCCCAAAATTCTTTCAAAGACTTAAACCATTTCATACTGATCAAATACCTGCAAAAATTAACAAAAATTAATAATACATAAAAGAAAATAGGGAAATCTAAAGTGCTGATTACACAGTTTTTTCAACCTACATTTTCCATCCAAGAAACCTCACAACATTAGGTAGTTATCAGGGATTTTGATCCAAAAAACCCCATTTTAAACAGATTTGCAAGAGTTTATCGAGGAGTTTCACTTAACTCCAAACAAAATTTTCCAAGGGATCCCATTACTACCGATTCAAGCAAGATCTTGTTATTTTTTGCACCAAAAAAAACTTCTGCTCTGTAATATTTGATTTTCTTTAACTACTTAGCTAAGAGCACATTCTTTTGTTTTCGGGCCAAAAAACCCCTCCTACCGGATTTTTTGACGTTTTCTTAAGTTTATGGAGAAGAAACTCAATACTAACAGAGTCTCAGCAGCCTGTAAGCCCTCATCCCTCAATTTTTCTGTAAGAAATCCCGCAGTGACAGAAACTAAGCAAGACCTCATCGGTTTTTTGGCAGAAAAACCCACCTATAACACAATTTTTCTTCCCCTCCTTTACAGCCAAGAAACCCCATCCTAAGTACTTATTCTTCAGGTTTCCATAAAAGTGTTTGATCTTTAATTAAACTTTCTATTCTTAATTTTCAACAGATTTCTGAGATCAATCAGCCAAAAAAAGCCCTTCAACCTAAATTTCTAACATCCGCTAAGGCATTCCATTATTAACCCAGACGTTCTCTTCAGTTTTGGCCAAAAAACCTTCAGTACTGCAACGTCAGACTTATTTATAGGTTTTCAGGCAAAAAATACCCTTCCCACCAGATCTGGCGTTTTCCTCAATTACAGACAAAAAAACTTCCTTAAGACTGCATTTATCTGTTTTATTCAACTGGCCACCATATAAAAAGTTAAGAAAAACACTCTAAAAGTTAGTCAGCAGTAGCCAAACATGTTTTAGCACACCAAAAAAGGACAATGAATTGATAATGAGGAAGAAAGTATACAATACCCATGAAAAACTATGATAAATACTGTTCGCAAGGGATATAAAAGGCTTTGTTGAGGAGGCACAATAGAAGGCATTGATTCTTAAAAATGAGGGCGACGATTGCAAACTGGGGCGAAAGTCCCAACTTAGAATAAAGCATAACAAAATGATAAATGGTTACCAAGTCTCTCCGACATTGACCGATTTGCTCAGCATCTTCTGGAGGATCTTCTTCTGTTCGTCCGGCGAAGGTGGTTCTATAAGCTCGCCCATTTTAGTTACAAAAAGACACAAAAATTGATTATTTAACGCCGTCCGAACGAGGAATTAAGACCCGCCTTGTAGTTCCCAACTCCTCTCTCCGACCGATAAAAAAATCCTAAAAAACATAAACAAAATTTTAATTTAAAAACTCACAGTCATAGGCCGTAGCCAACCTAATGTAACGCAACCTACTTTAACAACGAATTTTTCATCTTTTCACGGTGTTTTGATTAATTAGATAATACTTGATATTTAATATGTAATAAAAAATAGTGATTTGATGTGGAGAATGAAATTGTTACAAATTTGAAAAACGTGAATTAGAACATGTGATGAACGATGTTCTCAAAAAAGGAATAGTCAGAAGGGACTGGAGTAAGCGGATATCGAGTGTACAATCGATATTTTTAATCAAATTTTTATTTTCAAGTGGCGGGAACTCCACCAAATTTAAATTTATGAAACCATTTTAACTCTTCCGAAAGATTTTTATTTGCAGAATAACTTGCAATGAAAAATCATCAGAAGACATACTAGAAAACTTCTGAAATGCAAGAATGCAGATCATAAAGCGCGAATGTAAGAAGTTGATACTACTGTTATCTCCTTATCAATTTGTTATCATCTAATGACTGTTTATTTTTAGTATTTTTATGTTTAAATAAAAAACTGGAGCCTGTGTTTTGTCGAGGATGGGGGACGACGATGAAGACTGTAGTCAAATTATAGAAGTTTGTATTATAGAATTTGGTATCTAAAAACTTAATATTGTCATTTCTATTTACTAATGGAAAGTTTGTTATTCCCTAAGTTTTGAGCATGTGGACTGGTCTAAATGTGTGGGCAACACCTTAGACATTTATTTTCGAAAATCCAAGTTTATCATTCATTCTTCTATAGTAGTCAACTATACAATCATCTAAGAGATGCCAATTTTGATGGACCGATTGAAACCATCCCTTTGGAGAGACGAAAAAAATAATCATTGCAAGGAAATTATCAACGAGGCTAGAAAACTTTTTTTTTGTATTTTTTTACATATTTTTTTCCCCCCCTCACAGGAATACATTTCATCAGAAACTACGAATTAATAGAAAAACTTCTTTATAGTAATTTATTATTCGAGGAAGATGCTTCCTATTTATTCTCTTTAGTGTCTACACTTAAATGAGACGTGATTGGCCTAAGTGAGTATAAATCCAATTTTCCATATCATAAAATGGACTCAGTTTTCAGATTTAATTAACTAAGAAAATTAAAAAATGAGAAAGAAATAGTATTCCATTAAATATCAGTGAAACAAAGAGGACAATGGAAAGAAGTGAGGTATAAGAACCTAAGAAGAGTTGGGCATATTCATATTCGTTAATATTCATAAAAATTTACATTCCATAGTAGATACGAATATTCCTAAACCTAAAAATTACGAATTAGATAAGTAAATTTTCTAGAACTTACGAATTTCTGGAATTTTATGAATTCATGGTGATAAATTACGTTGAAAAATTTAACAATAATATTGATTTAATTTAATTAAAATTGATTCAAAAAACGTATAATTCATGATCGAAAGCATAAATTTCTAGATGTTATTAATAAATTTTATGAATTTTAGTAAAATTTGATGTTTTTATTGATTTATTCAATCACAATTCATATAAATCTTAAAATTATAGAAATTCTTAAGGTTTATTTATAAATTTCTAGAATTCATGAATTTTTTTTTTTTATAAAATCGAAATTTGTGAATTTTTTTGTATAAATTTTGGTAAGTGAGTTTGAGATTTATTAATTCATATATGAATATGAATACGCCCAACGCTAAGTCTGTAAGTCCACTTGTTTTTAGAGCACAGGTTCAAATCCCACAGAGGGCCAAAGTTTTTTTTTTTCCCCTCCACTTTCTTATTTGATAATTTTCCTAGTTAAACAAAAGAATTGACTCTGATTGTAAAATTAAATTTTGTTTTTCAGATGGATAAAAGTTATGTTACCTAGTTTTATAGGTTCATATTATTATTGAAACGAAAAAATGTATTCTATTCTGTGATATTTGGGTCTCTTTCTGGTCATTGGTGTACTAAATCAATTATTTACAAGGAAACAAAAAATTGAGAAGATCTCTCAAATTTTAATGTGTTCAACGAATTTTTCGCTACACAAGAATAAGCATTAAAAAAGCCTACGAAATGGCCTCTCATATCGTAACATTGGAAACAACTAGGTAAAATTTTTTTATTTTTGTTTTTAATATTAAAATTTTTTTTAGAAAAAATGATGATTTGATTTCGGAAATGTTTTTTCAAAGATTGAAAGAAGAAATCAACGTTTTAATTACGAATGTCGCTGTTAATATTCTTGAGGTTTATCTATTGTACGTCAAAATGTGTTTTTCTTGGAGAAAATTGTGTGGAAGTCCCATACAGGTTCAGTTGGTCTCGAATTTAAGTGATGAACAGTTGGGGATCAATAAATTTTGCGATAGATCCAAAATTGTGTTCCACTGAACTTAAATTCTTTAGAAGTAAGTTTTTTTTTCTGAAAAATTATTTTAACCCTCTGTTTCAGGTTTTGAAACATATCTACTTATTGATTCAGTCGGAATATATTAAATTACTGGGCATATGTTTAACTCCTTTTATTGACTTCTCAGAAGTTGATTTTTTCATCCATCGGTGAAGATATGGAAAGTTTTAGTTGTTTTGAAAAGATGAGGGTTCAGTATCACTGTTATTTTTTTCCGAAGCCATTCAATAAAGTGCGGAACAGAAATAGTGAAAACGCGTATGTGAAAAAAAATTTTCAATTCTTTATTACGTGCCTTGTCTCTAGAATCGGACAATGAGATGTATTTAGAAAGTAACAGTGAAAAAAGTCAAGATGTTGAAAGAAGTTTGTGCCATATAGAAAGAAAAATGAACGCTAGTTATTTTAAAGAACTCTCTAACCATTTTAAGTCAAATAAGATAGACTCTGTTCCATTAACGTTACCTAAAGTAGATTTAGAAGGATTAGATGCGAAAGAAATTCATCCCATCGAGGTTGGCTATTCTGATTTTTCGATAAGCGACGTTGACAAAGTTTACTTTTTTGTAAACGATGAGGTTGAAAGTAGTCAAGAGAAAAGTATAGATGATGAAATCACCCCTCAACTTCCTCTTTTTGTCCTTTCAGAACTCAAAAACGCCTTGATGGTTAAGAAAAATGAATTTGTTCAAAGGGAGCTTGAAGCAGCCCAACGCAGCAATATCGACATCGAAAAATACAACGAGTTTTAGTAGAAGAGAAAGAAGCGAATGAACAAGTCTCAGCAAAGTCGAATACAGCAGGGAACTCTAAAAAAGTGATACAATCAGAAACTTCTTCAAATCACGATCTCGGTTTATCGAATGGGTTTTCGTTTCAAAAAATGATCGCTCAAAAAGCAGCGGATACAGCGTTGGGCTGGAATAGTCATCCTGATGAGATCATTATTGATGGAAGTAGTGACGAAAGTGATTGTGATAAATGATGTTCGGGGCCCTCAGGGAAAAACGATTTATGCCTTGTTGCTACTTAGAAGCGCTGCAAAATTTGACATTAACCGTAACTTTTAAATCTCATCTTCCTTTAACCCTCCCTCCGTAACCTTTGTATTATAAATTAATGATGTCCATCAATTTTTAAACAAATAAATTTTTACAAATGACATCATTGTGTCCTTTATTCATAACGTCCTTGATCCAGTCTGTTACAGTTTTGTTTTTTTTTTTAATTTGCCCGCTAAACGCCATGGCGCTCCTTCAACCTTTTGCCGCTTCGAGGGAATCCTTAAACTACCAGGGACTGAAGCGCGAATGCCAGTGTGGGAATCGAACCTACGACCTTAGACGGAGGGGAATCCATTGGCCCCCAACGGAGATTGAAATTTCTTAACTGGCTTCGATATTTGAAACAGTTTTTTCTATACTTAAAATAATTAGGACAGAAAATGAAAGTAAATGTCTGAAATTTAAAGGGGAAAGAAAAATATTATGGCATGAGCGCTTTATTTTTATGAGGCCTGTAACCATTAAGTTATTATAAATTAAAAACTACTGAGTAAAAGAGAAGGGACTGAGCCGGACGCTCTGGTTATTTCATGGATGTATTTGTAAATCTTAAAATAAAGTGTGTTCTTTTTTCCCTTTTTTCCATTCTTGAAAAAAATCCGTTACAGGTGAATCAAATTAAATGTATTTTGAAGTACGAGGCGGTGCGGAACGAAGCGACATAAGGAAGGCGAAAGGTTTTTGTTTCATCCCACATTATGTTTTTGACCGAAACGTCGTTTCCGGTGGGGGGATGTTTTCTAGCGATAGTCCCAACGGAACCGGCGAACAACGACGAATAGAAGAGGGCCCCTTCTTCCCCTCTGCCAACGCCTTCCTTTCCCGCGGAACGCGGCCCGCGTCGCGAACAAGGAGTGCAAGATAATTCGATCGAAATCAGACATCTACGAACAACGGGATTTTTTTTTTCCATTTTACAAGAAAGGCTATTGGATTCTACAAGAAAAGTTATCACGGATTATTTCCGTCGGAAGCTTTTCCTACCATGAACTTCTTCAAGGCTTGACTCCCTCTCTAATCTTTCCCCCTGATGTATAATAAAAAATGACAAAAGAAAACGCTGACGTTTGAAGTACCAGCAAGTTAGTTTTATAAAGAAACAATTTTTATGGTAATGAAAAATTCGGTTCCCTTCGAGAATCTCGAATACGAGGGTTCACCGCACATAATGGAACGTAGCGTCGCGCGTTGGTAATTACAGTTGTCACAAAGGATCGTTTATATGATGACTACAAATTTTAAAAAACGTAATCAATTTTTTGTGCATAATTTATCAATAAAAAGTTTCCGTTATGGACAAACAGTTTTTGCTTAAGTTTTCGATCCTTCGGAAGATTTCATGCATAATGCGGTCGCTTGTCCAGGAAGTGGAATCCTATTCCCAGACATTGATATAGGGTGCCGTTGTCAAAGACCCCATCGGCCATTTCGTTGAATTTTCTTAAATCCTAAATTAAAGTGCTCAAAATGTTTTTAAATTAATTGTAAAATTGACGCCAACCAGTATTGAAGTAGATCGGGCCAATGGAATAGCTGTTGTGTCAGGGTCATATTGACCCTGTGCGGTTTCTCAGACCCATTTTTGAAGGATTTTGAGGTCGCGAAAAATTAAGTCTCCGTAAAGAAGACGGTGAAGATGAGCACGGCATCGTTTACGGCGTTAAAGTCTCCAGGAAGATCGATTTCTCATGAAGGGCACCCTCCATTAAATCGGCGACAAAATTGATAATAGGGAGCGCAATTATTAGTATTGGTGAGGGGATTTAATATGGGCCAAAGAGTTGATGACATATTTCAGTATTCGGAGTGGGAGCCAGTTTTGCCCCACCATTCCAAAGCTAACTGGTTTGACGGCACTGTTCCGACTTCCGCTACTCGCTTGCCTCGAGTCTACTCTTCAGTTAGTCCTCTTCGCTCTTGTGTTTCTCGTACGACTTACGAACTTATCTACGTGTCGTTCACTTTTTTTTTACCCCAACCACACCACCCTTAAGGATTAAACATCTCAATCTTCCAATCATGCCTGTAAGTACTCAATTTTTTACTCAATATCTCCTTATTTCAAACTCATAAAAAAATCTTAGATAATTTTTTTGCACTTTTTAAAAAATCAAAAAAGACATTTTTAAAATTTTTTCATTGTTATTTTTAATTTATGTCCTTATGAATATTTTTAAAATAATTCTATTGTTTGGGGAAATAAAAGTCGAAAAACAATGCCGGATAAGAAAAAAAATACTCCGGTTATTGTTTAAGAAAGGTATTATAAAGTAAAGAAAAAAAAATTTTAAAAAGGAAGAGACGTAAACAATTTTTGTGCTTCTGCCTTCTTCCTTTCTTTCTGGCAGATACCGGTTCAGCGTCGGAAACCATGTGGTTATAAAAGCGACCTTTTAACCTACTCACTTAAAAATTCTTAGCCTCAATAAATTTTACCATTCCCAAAGGAGTTTTCACTTCTTCATCTCTGAAAAAGTAAATTTGTTGTTTGATTTTTTTTTATCTACCGATTTTGAAGTGAAAATATGAGTATCGGTGATTCTTTTGTTGTTTTAAGTGCTCATAAAATCACCCATTTTTTTTTTTTCTTTTCTCTTAAAACTTGATTGAAAACGCTAAAAGTCGTTTTGCTTGTAACGCACTTACAAAGGCACTTCTAAGCTTTTTGTATCGATAAAAAACTTAACATAAAAGGCCTAATAAGGGTTTAGATGGCGCAATAAGAATTTTGACGTGAAGCGATTTTATTAAACTTTGTTTTGAAACTTTTGGGAAAAGAGGATTTTCGTTATTTGGAAGTCTGGAGTCGAAATGTCTGGGATTTTCTCCCTACTAACAGAAGAGAGAATCAAAAAATTTTCTCCCCAACTTTTTCCCATCGGAAAAATCCAGGTTCATTTGGTTCAGGCGGCCGCCCGCTTCGAACCAATGGACTTTTGCCACTTCTGAAAAAAGATCTCAACATTTTTAAGAAAACTACGAAAGGAAGGCCCTATAAATTGAAAACCGGATGAAAATTGCGTCCGTGAAATGTTCCAGAAAAGAGCGACGGACGAGCAGAACCCTATACATCGGTAGAGATCACTTTTCCAGACTCTCCTCCCAAAACCGATTGTCGAGGGTATTGCAACTTTTGTGTTTTTACTATTTTATTAAACTCTATGTCTCATAAATTATCAAGGGAATTGATCAGAATGAAGAATAGGGAAAAAACGATTGATTTGAAGAGTAGGTATTTTATCTTAAAAACTCGGTGTCAGAATGTTGAGTATGCGATGTTACTTTCAAAAATGATAAAAAAACACTTTTGAGGTCAAGCATATATGATTTTTTTTTCTGTACGATTTCCGACGAGACTGGCAAAAGCCAAATTATCCCAGGCTTTTGGACACAGTACTCCCTTCCCTTAGATCGTCGACTTCCTCGTTCGAACGGTTGGCCGCTTTCGCTAAGAGTCATTTCGCATCTTTCTTTTCGTGCGGTCAAGACCTTTTTTTCCCGTACGCCTCTTTTCTCTGTGCTCTACCACTTAGATTATGGCCCTTTTTTATGCTACAATGCTGTTATATTAATGGATTGTGTAAGAGATTTTTTTGTTTGTTCTGAGGACTGTCGTAATGGTCGTTTTGAATGCATTCACACTTTGAAATAGCGGTAGACATTTTTTGGTCGAGTGGCCGTTAGCCTCGGAAATCAACGAAATCCTCAAGGTTTTTATTAAGATTTGTAACTTCCTTCAAATGGACTTGACAGGTTCGTTAAAAAAAGTTGAATTTTTTTAGAGATGTCTTGTCTGATTCCAGTTTTAATTTGAATGAAAACAAGGTTTTCAGATTTACATAACCATCCAGTTTTTCCCATATGTCTTTTTCGGTTCCCACATTTCCATTGTGCTGTTACTGTTTTCTTTCCCATTTCTATCTGCAGATTGCCCAAGAACTCATTACAGTAGAGCGATGACCAATGATTTTTACGGTATCTTACAAAATAATGAAGGAATGAAATTAAAAAAACTCTTTCTACAGTTTTTTAGAACTTTAGTCGAAACTTGGGTTTCTGGAATTTCATGGGGGGTAAACTCAAGTTTACTGAACGGTATGGAATCTTTTTTTCCCTATACGCTTTTTAAAAATGATTATTAAACGTTACCTTGAAGCGTAGACGAATGAGACTAATGAATACTGTAAAGCGGTAAATAAATGGAAAGCACGAGTAAACAGTTAACAGGTGTGTGAATGCAACTGATAGTTTATGCAACCTCTTACTTTTTGATAATTATTTTTTTTGGGATGCTCACCGAAAATGAGAACAGTTAATACGAATTCCATTCACAGTACAGTCTTTGAAAATTATGCGCCTGGAGGCGTACAACCCGAACGAGGCCTCGTTTAGTAGGTCACTCGAAGGGAATTCTCGATAATCACAGACCTCACGGCTTAAAAAAAAACGCTGTTCGGACCTCAAGTTGAACAAACCTTTAAGCCGTAATTTTTTTCTTCTGATGGATCGTCTTCATTTTTTTAAGTGTTTTTCCTCGTCTGAATTTTTAAAACGCGCTAAAAGGTAGCTATTTATCGAAATGAGTGTAGGTTGCTCGCACGACTGCTAACTGAGAATAACGGGGGTTCTGTATTCAAATAACAATAGCCTACAGTCGCACACAAATCATCACCTCTTTTGGTAACTCCCGATTCTACTTATGGTCAAAGTACCCTATAAAAATGAATGAGACTACAAGTCGGAGATGATAATAAGAAGCATAAACACTCCATACAATGAAGAATTCGTGCGTCATGAAAAATATTTTTTAACTTCCTCAAAAAGATATTGCATCATCTATATTCGGTTTTCAGGGTCTTACAGACCCCGCAGGGTAAAGATGACAATAAGCTTGTCTGTGGTGCTTGCCGTCCGCCCAATTTTTTTTCAAACACGGCCTCAATTTTCACCAAATCTTCCTGACGTTTTATGAAATGTCGAAAGCTTTTTTTTTTTTTTTTTTTTTTTTTTTTTTTTTTTTTTTTTTTTTTTTTTTAAATGAACGAAATCTTTCTGTCTGAAGCTCAGCTTTTCCGGAACATCTCATTTTGTACCTTCGTCCTTCCTCAAAGAGTTATGCACTCCTTTCTGGTTTTTGGGAGACTGAAAAATTATTTTTATTAAGTGCGATTTGACCTTTGGGACCGTTTTAATAATTGAACTTCTGATTTTTTTTCCTCCTGGTAGCTGAAGAACCGTGAGGTCCGTTGAATTGTGGCTTTTGAGGATTCCTTAGAAAGTCGTGATAAATTGGAATCGATAGAACCATTATGGGAATTCTGACGAGTCAGTATCCTCTTATTTTCTCTGTTCAAATCCTTAATCAAACTTTCATAAAATTTGATCGTTACGATCACTTCAGCTGGAAAACTAACAATCTATTGAATAACCAGGATTTTGTAAACTGAAGCCTGTTTTAACGTGGAAGTCCTTTTTTGAAAAATTAAGCATTTCCATAAAAAATGTTGCGTTTCCTGTTTTTTTTCTTTCTGTTTCCTAACTTTCTAAACTGAAAACTAGATCAAAAATACCACTTCATTGCATTTTCATGAATTATAATATGTATCGGTATATTATTACGATTATCTGGGTTTGTGGTTGTGAAATCTTGACGGGTCCGACTACTTATGCGACACGGGAAAAGTTGTAACCACTTGACTATAAAACCTATTTTTTTATAACGTATTCTAAGCTTGTTCTATGAATAAAAAATTAGGTTTTCAATTTAAAAATAATATGCATCTTTTTAACATCTATTTGAAGATCGTTTCAAAATCGAGCTTTTTGGGATTTATTCACGGCACAAAAGTGAATTTTATAGAAAAAGACGCCAAAATGTGTTTATTTTAAACGAACAATGGAGGCCTATTTATAAATACGTGTTGTATCTTATTAAAATAATAGGTTCTTCATTGAAAAGTCTCTGAAAAAAATTTAATGTTCGTTAAATCAGATAGTATGATTGGACTAATTAGAAAGGCATTAGATAAATTGTTTTTTTTTCTTGTTTAAAAATTTAACGTCGGATTTATTAGTAGGAAAGTCATGTATTTTGTATTCGCAGTGAGGTCGCGTGTTTTAGTTCGTTGGGCGAAAGTGAAAATCATGGCTTTTCGTGCGAAAATTAATGTTTTTTTTTCCCTCCGACCTTTAAAACGTGTAAAAACTGATGCTGTTTCGTAACAAACGAAGAGACTAAAAAAAATGTTCAATCAACGTTTATAATAGGAGGGAACGCATTCAAGTTGTACGTCCAATTATAATACCCACGTGGCACTTGATTTCTTTGGAAGCCTTTAAACCTATTGTGTGCACGTCGTCCCGAGCTCTTTCATATTTGCAACTTGGCCAACAAGTTCTATTGTCAGAGTTCACTTAGGGTTAACGATCGCTCAGAATCTACTAGCGGCCGTTCTTCTATTCCACTGGCGGAACTACCGGACCTCACGGTTCTAATATTCAAATCTTTCTTGTCGACAAAAAACTATTTTACTGGGAAGATAAAATCTAAAAGCCTGCGTTCGAGTTGGGGCTCTGGGGATCGAGAAGTTAAGTTTTGATTCAAGATGATTATTCTCCTGATTTTCTGAACATCACTGATCGAGACGGATTACCCTCCATGTTCTGTTTTTGGGCAGAATTTTCCATACCCTGCACAGATTTTACCTATCATGAAATTGTCTTCATCCGATTTTCACCTTTTCAAAGAATCTTCCTTTCATAGTTTTCTTGAAAATGTGTACTATTTTTTTCGAAAATCGCGGAGATCTGTCTGTCTGTTTAATTCGCTGCGGCCGTAATTTTTTTTTCCGATCCTCACCGAATTTTCACCAAATCCTTATATTAATTGGAATTTATTGAAAACAAAAAAAGTTTCTTTTTTTCTTGAACTCCCTCATTTATTATCTTGAACCCGCATTTCATAGAGCTCCCTATTTTCATACTAGTTAGCACAAGGTTATTCCAGATATTTTCGACTACATTTTAAAAATATTGTTGGAAGAAAAGAACAAAAGATGAATCGCGAAACTACCTACTTGTTTTAGCGAGATCGAAAGTGTTGGGAATGACTTGTTTGTTGGTGTACAATAAAATCGCGTGAAGTCCTAAATGACTAATAATGAATTCACTTTCGTTTCCGACCGTTTCAAAACCCTTCGGACGTTTACTTTCGGACAAAGAATCGTTTTAATTTTCTTAAGAAAGGAGAAAAAAAATTTGAATTACCTTCGTTGCGAACATTCTGGCGCTCTTTGGAGCAGTGGGTCGTGAGAAATGCGCGTGTGAAAGAAAAAAAAAAGACAAAAACAATCATCGTTGGTTTTTAGACGGAGAAAAATTATTTAACGAGGTGAAAATTTTTTTGTAATAAAGATACCTACATTTTTTAATTCTCTCAAAGAGGCGTTATTGTGACACCCTCCATGGTACGTTCTGTGGAAAAGGGTCTTTCAGACCCCATAGAGAAAAACTGATAAGTGGTATTTAATGATCGGCTGTCTGTGGTGCCGTCCGTCCGTAGAATTTTTCCAGACTTTACCCTGAATTTGCAAAAATGGCGGAGATCTGTCTGCTTTGTTCAATCTGCGTTGCGGCCGTTCTATTGGTCCGATCTTCATTTAATTTAATGAAAAAAAAAGGATTTTTTCTCTAAACATATAGTCCGGAGAAAATCCAAGCTGTTTGGCCCATTCTGTGTCGCCTGGCTGGGCGAACACTTTCTTTTTATCTACCTTGATTTTTTTTTTGCGAAATTAATTACATCATCCCTCACAATATTTTCTTCGATTATTTTCCGTCAAACGATTTCTCTGGTTTTTGAGGTTTCAAAACTACGTGTAGACAAACGGTGGGTAATGTTTTGCCTCTCCACAAGAACAATCAGGGGACTTTCTCCTGAATGGAGCTTTCCTTCCAAGATTAAATTCAAACATTTTATTAAGTGTAAAGTGAGCAAACACCCACGCTTTTTACATCCCGAGCGAATTGAGACAAAAATGTTAGATAGGCATTCACTCTCGTGTTGAAGCCATAAAAGTAAATCCTTTGAAACTGGTTTTCCTTTTTTAAGTGCCTCTAAAAATATACAGGTCCAATATCCACTTAACCTCAAACTACTTGGCTTTATTATTTTGACATTTTTCAGTAATACATAATGTACAGCCAAATGATCTTAAATCTGGGGCGTGTACAGATTTCCTAAAAAAGGGAGTTTTCGTCGAGAAAAAAGAGAGGAAAAAATTATTTTTCAATAAATTCTATTTAATAAATGAGTAGTTGGTGAAAATGTGGTGAAAATCGTACCAACAGTGTGGGCGTAGCGCATTAAACAAAACTTAAGACATACTTGCAGATCTCCGCCATTTTGCGAATTTTCTCCAGGTTATAATATACATTCTCCTGGAAGATTCTCCTAAAACTGGGACTGACGATCGGCACCACAGACAACATCATGATCCCTAGTCAATTTCCTCTACGGGCACTGTATGGCCCTCTTCCAAAAACCGGACATGGAGGGCAATCCAGTAACTTCTCTTTGAGAAAAAAAATTGTAAAAGTCTGATTAAATTTTTTTCTCTTTTTCTTTTTTATTCGCTTTTACCCAAAAGAAGCCAACCGGACGTTCAGGTGTGCGAGAACTGTTAATCTGACCGAGTCCATATTAGGCTCTTTATTAAAAGGTATCCGAAGTGTTTATTAGTTTTCTTTTTCTAAAATGGAATTCAAAAGACTTTCTTGATTTAAATGGTTTAATCATTTCAAAAATCAGATTAATGAGTTTGTTTTAAAACGTTGTGGGCAGTGGCAAAAGGCCATAAACAATATACAAGAGATATCTACCTATATTTATGGCATTTAAAATATATCTAATATCATATAACTTGATTGACGATGACCGCTTTTTTAAATTGTAAAAGATGTGTTTCCTGCTACCAATAAAAATAAATTAAATTAATTTTTACTATAAATTTTGAATCGTCAGCCAGCATCAATTCTTAACTTCCTCAAAGAGAAGTTATTGTAACACCCTCCATGTACAGTTTTTAGTAAAGGGTCTTCCAGAATCTAGGAAAATTTAGGTAGAGGGTAGTGATTTTTTGAAGTTATCTGTGGCCCACCGTCCAGCCAAATTTTTACCAAATACTCCTTTAAAAAAAAAACTGTGTAGTAGCGAGAAATTTGGTCTATTCTCGCCCGTTTCGTGAGGCTTGGCGGCGGGAAGACTTTCATTAATTTTACCTTAATCGCTGAAAAACTGAAAAATTCAAAACTGAAGTTATCTAGAAAAAAAAATTTTTTACCGGAGAAAAAGGTCCAACGAACTTTGATTTTTGATTTAAATAAAAGTATCCTAACATCTTTTTAAATAATTTCAATTTCAAGTCACTTTTTTTTTCAACGCCTATGAAATAGCTTCGTTATTGATTTCCTTTGTTTTTTTTTTCTTTTGCGGCTTGATTTTTTTTATTGACCAAAATTGGCTGAGTTCGGATGATTCTTCTCACTGGTGAGATCGAGATTGACCTCTAAATCTTCCATTAGTTCATTCCATTACATTTCAAACGTGTCCGCTGGGAATCCATCAAATAACAGTATTTTTTCCATTATAGAACTTAATTTGTGTGTGATATTAAATGGAGAGATTAAAAAGAACTGTTTTTAGGGAGAAAAAAAATTTTTTGGGGCGTATTTCTTGGAATGTGAAGGAGGGAAAATTGAATTTTTAAAGGCTTAATCTAATTTTTTATCTCCCTCACGTAATTTTGATGTTTCCTTTTATTAGGTACCTGAGAGGGATGTATTAAATGTAACACATTCTCACGGTTGGAGGCGGCCGAGTAGGCATCATGATGACGAAATCGTGGTCTCGCCTTCTGTTATCAACGAGTTTGCCATTTTAGTCGAATCGCGGAAGAGAGAAAGTTGTCGCTCTCTCTCCCTTTTCCTACGTGTAGGTATTTTAGGGATTATTGTTCTCGGTTTGTTTAAAATGAATTCATGCCGGCGTTTTAAGAGCTGTCACTTCAAGTACTCTTCAACTTGAATAGAGCTCGTATAATTTTTGAAGTTACGCCGAGATTTATGTCTCTCTTTTTATCTAAGAGAATCTTTGAGGAAATGATGGTCCTATTATAAAAAATGTTTTATTTATAAACAATTACGTGAGCGACAGGGTGAGTTTATAAAGTTGTTTCGAACATTGAAAAATTATTTTAAGAACGTCTTAAATAAAACTTCCTTCAAACTCAAGGGACATTTCACTTCATTTTAAGACTATATTCATAAAATGTAGGAATCCTTAACTAATTTTGGGAGAGTCAAGTCCATTTTTTTCATCCCACTCAGCCAATAGTAACAAAGCTATTTTTTCCCCAAGAAGTCCATTAGACTTTCTTTGGAATAGAAATTTTCTTTAAGGATCGTCTTAATTTTTTTTCCGATAGAAAATAGTTTTGTCCTTTTTCTTGAAAAGGAGGGCGAGTTGTAGATTAATTTTCTGTCCGATTCTTAGAAGACTGGTGTAATTGCATCCTCGCGAGGAAATTCCTGACAATAACGGCTTCCTTTGAAAGCTTCCTCGCTCGTCCCAAAGAAACAACGTCAACGTATTTCATCTAAAACTATGCGCATTAAAAGGCGACATTAACCTCCCTTATTGTTCTACTTTAATTATAGCTGATGGAAAGCTGTCTTAATTAATATAAATCGTTAATTCACTAGAAAACTAGTAGATAGAAAAAAAGAGAGAAACTTTTCGTTTTCTCATTAGAAAAGCTGAATAAAACTCACATCGTTAAAAGCGAAATGTTTTCAAGTGTAAAAAAATCAGGTTGGGCGAGGCCGGGGAAGGCGAGGCAAAAGCGTCTAGCCCCCAGTCGAGACGGAGTAAAAGAAGGAGCACAAAGTTCGTCAACTCTCATGTTGCCGAAGTCCCGTTGAACGGTCTTCACGGTAGATGTTCCCTAGGCTATTTCATAAGGTCACAAACGTGATTACCTTCACTCGGAACATTGGTCTCGTTCTCGATGTAAACAATGAGATAGAGCTGTACTGCATCCACTGATATTATTTTTTGGTGTCTTTTTTGATGAAGACACGTTGGTCGCTTCGTCATCTCAGTTTCTGTCTTCAAATAAATTTTATCATTTTATCAAAAGTACGTTGATATCCAAACGATCAACTCTCTTTTTTCTTCCCTTCCGCATGACAAGCAATCTGCCCATAAAACTGCTGATCTACCTTTGTGGATACACCCTGTATTCCTTACTGCTCTAACAATCCAAAAAAAATTTTTATTTTAAATCTGCTGAATAGCGACGAAGTCCAATAAGGCATTAAGTGCGTAAGGTGCAGGGCAACCATTTCCGGGGGTAAAAAAGTGACAAGTTATAGCAAAAAGTTTAAATTGAAAAGATACATTTTTGGTTAATTCTTAAAAATTTAAGGTCTGAAAATGTAGAAATGTTGGTAAAATCGTTAAATTCTGCTAAAACTTGAATTTTTTAGAACCTATTTACTGACGGTACCTTCCCACAAACTCTAGCTATTAGCTTTGTTCCAACCGCAGTTTGAAACTGGTCCTGGAGCATGCGCAGAAGGATTTGGACGTCATATTTGACGTCTTCAAATCGTTTGTCCGTCAAATCTGAAGTCATCTGGCATTCTGCGCATGCTCCAGGAGTTTCAAATCAGTTTCAAACTTCGGTTGGAACAAAGCTAATATTCCATAAGTCCATCAAAGGTATGAAAATACCAAAATCTATGTCGAAAATGCCAATCAAATTTTTTAAAAAATTGCCAAAAATGTCTTAATTTTTTAAAGCCTACATATGTGAAAAATTTCTTAAAAACTAAATACCTAAGTATTTTAAATATAGAAAAATCTGCATAAAAATATTACTCCAAAATAGTGAAAAGTATGTGTGCTGTATCTTCATTTTCGGAGATTTTAACGGTAAGTAGAATATAAGGTAAGTCGTTTTTCGATAAAATTACGTTATTTTAATAAAATTAATATGTGTAGTAATGAATGAAAGTGGAAATCCAATTATTTGTACATTCGTAACATTTTAGTTTTATTTTCATGCAGTGAATGCGGTGGGCTCTCTAGCGGTGATAAAACCAACGTCTTCATTCAATAGTTCTAGCTTTAATTCAAAGAGAGCGTATTAAAGCGTCATATTTTTTTAGGACATTTTATTTCTCCATGTTTTTTCTTTCTTTTTTTAAAGGTTAAAATGAATTTTTTTTTTGCCCTTTGCTTTAATAATTTGATAAAATTGGTTCCCAAAACTTGGGATTCTTGACGATTAGATTGAATATCTAAGACTAGGATTCAATTATGCTTATAACAAAATAATTTATTAATTTAAGATAATTTTGACAATTCGGCTTAAACAAAAAATCGATTTTTATAATCGATAGGACGAATTTTTGTCTTTTTTTTTTGTCTTTTGTTTTTTTGATTCAAAACAGCTTATCCTAAAATAAAAATTCACGACGCTAATTCGCAAATTAACCTCAGTGTTAACCTCATAGCCCGCTTTGGCTTGCTGCTTAGAAAGGGGAATTATTAATTTTTTGAAAATTTGCTACAAAAATCAGTCTAATTAGATAAGAAAAGCTAGGGAAATCTTAATAAGGTAATTCTATTCAGGGCCCACGCTCGCACCTATTAGAATTTTGAGAAAAAAATTTGTTTTTTAACCAGTAAATAATATTGTATTACATTTTTGCGTTTTTTTTCTTTTTTCTGTTGCTTGTTCAAGCGATTTTTTAAAAAGATTTAATTTAATATAAATATATTTATAATAAGTTATCAGTTTAATTAATATATTTTGCTGGTATTGTTTTCTTGGGCGAAATATGATTCATTCGATCAAAAAATAAATCTTCGGAACCTCTTCCACTGCGTTTTTCAAACTAAACATTTGTTTTAATGAATGATTTTTCGCCAGGAGTTGTTATTTTAACTTCTTTTGTGTATAAATTTTTTTTTAGTCGATAAAGGAATTTGGTAGACTTCGGTTTTTGAGTTTAGTCTCGCTGACACTTTTGCCTGATTCAGATCTCGGATTATTCTATAATTTTCTGATTTTTTCGATTTCTTTTTCGAAATATGAGGATCCATCGCCTTCTTGTTGATCGTATCCTTTTTTATTTTTAAGTTTTTGATTGCTTTGGTATACAAATTAATCAACACTATAATTTGCTGTGGATATCTTTGAATTTTGTTGTCCATGTTAATTTCATTAAGAGTTTCATTAAGTCATTTTTTAAATTTCATATGGATACCGCCCAATTTTTTTTTTAAGATAATGGTTCTAAGGGTGAAAACCACCCGCGGTCTTTATTATACGAAGCTATTTTAGCTCCTTGGCATAAATTTCGGGCCAAATTATCTTAAAATTTTATCGGGAAACTTCTCACACAATTTTTTCCCATAAGCATTTTTCATGAGATCATCTCGGTTTCCCGGGTTTATGCATTTGATTTCCGGAAGTCTTGTTCCTTGAAGGGGTCGAAGGTTTGCACAAATAAAATAAACAAAATTCCCTTAATCTTTTCATCCTCGAGGGAATGTTTCTTAGAATCGAAGTGAATTTTATATTTGAGTTTCGCCGGAACATCGGGATTGCTGATGTTGACCGATAACACGTAAAAAAAGCCGTTTTTAATGGCAAAAGTCACATTTCCAACTATTTTCTTTTTAAAAAATGTCGGGGTGAATTATTTTTCTTTCCACTCTTTTCGATTGTTTTCTTTATCGAAATGCAAGGAGACCCCGAAGATCCTGCCAACGAGGAGGAATTTAACGAGAAATTCAAGGACGACAAAATATATGCGTGGTATGCGGCATGGAGTTCGCGGATAACACATCATGCATTGCTCATTTCTCAAACACCCATTTTTGAGGATGGAACAAAATGTGAGTTTTCCTTTGTATTTTTCATTTTGCTATTGTAAAGACATTAAGATTTTTTCTGATAATAATGGAATGGGCAAATGTTACAAAAAATAGATATTTTTTTAATATAAAATTTATCCTTTCAATTTCAAATATGTAACTTTTGCCTTTAAATGTGAACCCTTTTTCGATTTCATTTAATTTTTTTTAATTAACAGGAGGTGGCATCGTTGCTGTTGCAGCTAAACCAAAAATTACCATTTTGCAATTTCCTTCTGGTGAGCTCTTTTCGCTAACTATTGAATTTTAAAAAAATTTGTTTGCAGGACTCCCTGATAAAGGTGATGGGTCTGCTGAAGGAAAAGGGCCTACTTCTACGTGATCGCCACACTAAAAAACGATTTTTTATTATTTTTGTTATTTTTTAATTTTTATCGAGGAACTTTACCTCATAATTCAAAGTTTTGTTTTGTAAATATACCCAACATAAAAAAGTACTCTTTTTTTTTTTCCCATATTTCCTCCCTTGAATGGTTTTTAGGGGAAAAATGAACAACATTTATTTTATATGCTTTTTAGTTTACGAAGTTGAAGTTAACAATTCCGTTCCAAATATTCCAAATCAAAAAATTTTTTTTCGATCTTTTTCAGGTTTTACTTCTGACAAATCTCCAAGAAGCTGGGGAAAAAGGTAGAAAAGAAGCAGTTTTACCTAGAAAAAGATGCTTTTCTAAATGATGCCTACGAATGAAATCAAGCACGTAAATATACTCGAATTAATTCGACTAATCACAAAATTAATCCAATACAACTTTTCGAGCCAAAATGTACATTTTTCAATTTTTTGAAAAAGTACCTGTCAACCTAAACGTCTTTCAATTCTCCAAAATATGTCATAAAATTTTATTTAGATTATTAGTCTAGAAAGGCGAGAAGAGTTGTTTTTAAAATAAATTATTAATAAATTAATTCTATGACTAAATATTAAATATGTGAGCATTTCCCTGGTCTTGTAAATAAAACGGAATCTTTTTATAAATAAATCTTTCTTCTGCATTATAATTTTTTCAATCTTATAAAAAAAATTAATTATAATTTTATTTTACATCTAAATGCATGACTGACAATTAACTTGAGAGATTTAACGTTTTTAAATTAATAAAATGATAAATGAACCAATTACTTACACGTTTTTTTAGACGTACAAGCTACTATAATTTTTAAACAGCATTTCTCATTTTTGCGTTGCGAAGGCTCTAAAAAAATAAGAAACAAATGTTCTGAATTTTTTTCGCCAAGTTAGAGTTTCCTTCAATGAAAAAAATATCTTCAAGTTTTTATTTAAAAAATTTTATCAAATTAAGATTGGCGATTTTGGCGGGGAAAAATGTAATTTAAGAATTCAAGGGAATCCATTATTTACTTTTATCAGTCATAAACAATCCATGTTCGGACTGGTGCGCCTAATTCGTTTTAGGTTTTTATGTTCGATTGTTATCCATTCCCTACACGTACTCACCTTTTCTTAAAACAATTTTTAATCTAGTCTTCGGCACAAATTCGGCAACACCCGAAATACAGAGAAAACAGTGATTTTTTATTTTCAGAATTTACGCCTTATACATTATTTCGGGAGTAGAATTATTAAGGATGGAACCAAATGGTGTACAGGCTAGACTTCCACCGTCTTCCAATAGTAAGTAAAGCTAGACAAAAAAAATTTTTTGTGTCAAAATTATGAAAGACGCGATACACACACTTTAAAATAGAAGCACGAAACAAGCACAAAGCATGTAAATTGTATAAATGTAGATATTTATTAACTTGTTGCATGAAATGGTGAGATGTCGGAGTTCGGAGCTCGAGCGTGGGGTTGAACCAAATCGATGATTACCTTTTTTTAAATCTAAGAATTGGCCAATTTCGGCCCAAACTTAAGAGTTGCAAAAAGTATAATTTTTTAAAAATCGATTGCTGTATGCACTGTCTACAACAGTGCTTCCATGGTGGCCAGCCAAGCCATCCCTGGTGTTCAGCGGAAAAGCTTGATAAAAAACGCCAGAAGCAAGGAAGGAAACCCAGAATGGAAAGAGTTTTGATGCTTATTTTTAAAAAACTGATGTGTTCCCCACATTTTAGCATTATTTGAGTTTTTACCCAGTTTTTGGTTTTCAAACTAAAAAGGGAAAAATGAGGGGCTCTGCCACACATTAGACGGGATATGAAGAGGCTTGCTAAAAAGTATGGGAAAAAGGATTTTCCGGTAACGTCCTCCATGGTCTTTAGGAAAGGGTCTTCCAGACCCGGGGAGCAGGGCGAAAAGCATAAACTACCTTTTTCTTCTGGCGATTTTTTTTATCAAGCTGTTTCCCCGAGAGGTCCACCTCACTTCGAGAAACTCTGCCGATTTTTTTTTTTTTTTTTTTTTTTTTTTTTTTTTTTTTTTTTTTTTTTTGAGAAAAAGTTAATTCAGCCACAGGAAAGGAATTTCTTGCCCCAAAATGATGGGGAGAGTAAAAGAAATCTACCTAGCGATGTTTTATCGCCGCATTTTAGTTTTTATCGCATTTTTTCCCCTTTAGTAAATTGGTATCGTTTATTTATATGATCACTTGTTAACTTTGATTCTAAGTTACGATAAGGACAGATTTCAAGCAATTTAGTTAACACTTTTGTGAACTGCTCCAGGCAGCTTTTTGCTGAAAGATCTCTCAGTTGATTTATGAAGGGATTATAAGGTACCCTTGATATTGTTCCCTCATTACGCAACAATCTCAATCTTGGACGTTTATTCTTAAAGAGGCCGGCTTGAGTGGAGGAATGTGCGAAGTAATGATGCCAAGTCGTAAATCTAGTGTAAGCCATAACTATCACGCGAACCTTTGTTCTAAGATTACAGTCAATTTGCTCTAAAGTAATTATTTATAGAAAATAAACTTGGTAAACTGAAACCCTTCTGATGTCTTGTTCATGAGTCCCACAAAAGTAGTTGTTCTAGATGAAATCTATGCGGGATTTTAACCCCCTGACCTCCGTGGTTCAAGCCCCAGAGATCATTGACTTGTCGGTTCTATCCGAAGCATTGAGAAGGGTGAATAAAGAGCAACGTTTTGACCCCAATTTTCAAAAAACCGTCTTTTTTAGGAAGTTTAAAATAATTTGTTGGCCTAATTTTTTAATGCACATTGTCGTAGAGCAAAAATCTTTATCGTTGCACAGTTTATCATCAAGTATTGAAATTTTTTGTCCTGAATTGAAGTGGCTTAATCTCGTTACGGTTGAGACATAATGCACGTTCTCTTTGTATTTTCGGAAAACCAAATATTTTAATTTTTTTTACAATTTTTTTTTTGGCCTTTAGTAAAATTGTGCTTCTTTTTTAAAATATAGCAATTATCCTATAGTGATTTGATTAAAATCAATAAAAGTGTCCCTAGTTTCAGGTGAAGATAAGAAGATTAGATAATGTCAGTTGAGTTTTCAACTTTTACTCGAAATAACGCATCTTCAATGTTCTGTGGTACTTTCTGATCAAATATTTTCACATGTCAGGTACGAGTCAAACTAGTCTTCAAAAAAGATTATTAATTTAATTTTTTTTAAAGCATTCCTGTGTTAAATTTAAGTATTGACGTATATTACAAAAGAGTTGCAATAAAAAAAACTCGTTTCCCAGAAACAAAGTAACTTCTGATGTAATTTTTTCATCATGTTTAAAAATAGATATCCTTAAACGCTGACTCGTTAAACTATTAAAATCATTTTCGATATCAGCTCGTGAATATAAAGGCGAAGATATTTTTAATGGATTTCAGTTTTCAAGTGCCCTTAAATCTGTTAGTAACCTGATTTTTTGAAGGTGATTTTTCCCTAAAAAGGATTCGAATGTCGCTTGGTGAAATTTTTTAATCGGTACATAACAGAGCTTGGTGTATTCATAGGCATTATTATGAATATAAATGCGAAATTAAATTTTTTTTTATGAATTTCTGTAAATTTAAGATTTTTTTAAATGTTTTTTGCTTTAAATATATATTTTTTATATGAGTTTTTTAAAAATTTTTATTTTTATTTAATTTTTTTAAACGTAATTATCACAGATTCATTTAGAAAATAAACTTTAGTAATTATTACTTTTTTGTGAATTTCTATAAATTTATGATAAATTAGGTATGTTATAACAAATTTGATAAAAATTCATAAATTTTTGTTAAGAATTTATGAGCATGAATGAATATTTTAATGACTTTCAATTTCTTAAAGCACTAGTTATTTTGCAGGTAGATAAATTATTTTTAATCAAAATGTCCTTAAAAAAAAAAAAAAAAAAAAAAAAAAAAAAAAAAAAAAAAAAAAAAAAAAAAAAAAAAAAGAAACTTTAGAATAAATAGTGGTCTAGGCGACTTTTAAAAGATATTGAAGTAAATCTAGTGCCTGTAGTTTTCGATTTTTCATTGAAAAAATACCCTTTGGGGGATGAAATGGTGTTCTTTTTTGGTGTTTGACTTTCACCACTTTTTGCATGAAGTCACTTGACAGCTCTTATGAAGGAGGAGGAAGGGGGGGCTTTGTTATAGTCGACAAATAATGTTAATTTTTAATTAAATTTTTAAGGTGCCGTCATTACTGATTCAATAATAAAAAATAAAGATCACGAAGCGATACTGGGAAAGACAGATGTCGGCCGACTTTCAGAATACGATGGTAGCCAAAAATATCACCAACAGTATGGGAAGTAAGAAAGAAAGTCTTATCGAAAAGGAGATTCGAATGCAAAAGAAGGGAGGAGGCACTTGAAAGCGAAAGAAGAAATGCCTCAAGTTGGCAAGCGTGAAAACCGATGTAAATACAAAAGTCCAGCACAAGTCAAACAATAATAAGTATGTACTAATTAGATGCAGGATATTTATATGGTGTTTTTTGTTTTAGTTTGGATATTGACTTAAAGATGCACATACCAGTACTCCAGTTCCAGTGCTCGCAAAACTTTTACAAAAAATGTTAAAGTATGTAATTTTTTCAAAATATTGTTTTTAAATTATTGTTTTTAGCTTCAAAATGGATTGTTGAAGAGCAGCACCCTCAATAAGAGGTTTTCCATGTCGAGCCTTCAGTTCAACGGCCACGATTCCATCGTTTCAACGGTTTTCAATCTGCTTCTTCGAAATTCAATACTGGAACGAAACAGCAGATCGGGTTTAAAACTCAGAAAGGTCTCATGCAGAAGTTTCTCGAGGCATTCCAAAAAGACGACACACCAAATACTTACGCCTGTTCCTCTTCTGGTCCCAACAAGACCCATGAAATTGATTTATCTGTAAGAAATCTAATACCTTCTTTAATTTTATGTAATATGTATTTTTTTTAACTTGTAGGATATTGAACCCAGTAATCGCGCAGAACCATCCGAACTGGACTAAGCGACCAGGTTACGTCTCGACAGAGGATAAAATCCAAAAAGAACTCGAAGAAATGCGTCTAAGGGAAAATGAATTAAAGTATTTAATTTTTTTTATTATGTATAAATTTAAATTTTCCAATTTTAGGTCTGAAAGAGCCAAGCTATTCGGATTGTCGCAGCCCAATTTTGAGCATAGGAGTAGACAAGGAGTCCGATACAGACAGCGGAATCGAATCGATGGAGGCCAGCTCAGATCTGTATGAGCAATCCTAATTTGAAAAGGTGACTTCATAAAATCAACTTTAAGCATGATACTCGGGTTTAAACGATACATAAATCTTTATTAAAATGTGTTGGATACATTTTTTATTGTTATCATTTAATGAATTTATTGTTGTTATGAGTTTCCTTTTTTTTTCACCCCCACCTTTTACTAACATAATAAATGGTTTTTGGTTTATTTTTATTATTTTAACCTGCATACATAACCATGTTTCACTCCCCCCCCCCCCCCACTTTACCTAATATGGTATTTATCTTCAGGTAGATAAAATTTAATGCATTTTTATACTGGATAAAGCACTGGATATTGGTAAAATCTGTGGTAAAGGTGGTGTAATGATAAAATTTAACTTTGGCACGATAAATAGAATAGCTCAAATACCTCTAAGACCTTTTTTTCCACTTTGTCTAAACTTGTACCCACGAAAAAACGGAATATTCAATAAGTGGCTGTTTGGATAAGAGGTCAACGTTTTTTGAAGTGCAAAGACTCAATTTATTGGAGGTTCAGACGAGTGCAAAAAGCCATACAGTCATCTAAGAATCTAGACCAATGGCTTTAGGGCGAGTATCATTTCAAAGCCTGAGGTCTCTGCAGTTCGCAGCTTCTGTGGCTGTTAGGCCTGAGGGAAGTTTTTTCCCGATTGAACACCCAACCTTTCCTGGCCCAGTTACTGTCACCCAGGAGAATGTTCTCTGCACATTTACTTGGGTCTGCAAAATCAAATAATAATTGTTTTTCTGTTGAAGGATGATGATTGTGATGACTGCATATCATTCAAACCTCTGATCAAAAAGAAAAGTGCTATTTTCGAAGTGTGGGAACGAAGAGCTCGAAATCAAGAATAAAAAGCGAAAAAATCCTACTTTCCTGAAAAAGGTTGAATGTAAAATTTGTTAGTTTATATTTTGAAAAATACTTTTATTACAAAACTCGTGTATTTAAGTACCTACTTTGAATATTGAGTATTTCTAATCAAAAATATTCTAAACTTTGTATATCTTTTCTAAATATTATGTTATTATGGTTCCATGAACCCCCTTTTTAACTTCCTTAAAGAAGTTACTTTGTTTATAGTATTTGTATAGTTCTATGTAAATAGAGTAAATGTAGACGAGCTTATAATACGATTATAATTATTAAAAGAAAAATTTATTAAAAAAAAAAATATTGTAGACGAATGCGATTGCCTGATTTAATTGGTCATAATATTGCAAAATAATTATAAAACATATAAGTCAGTAAATCAAATAATGTGTCATGTATTTTGATAATTTTTTTTTTTGTTATGAACTCCTATCGATTAAAAAATCATCCAATAATATTAACTCATTTACTCTTTCATATTATGTTATTTATTAATAAAAATTTATATTTTTCTAATTTTTAATGCTATTTTTACTGTCATTGATCCCCAAGTATCTGTAGCACCTTGTACTTAGGAATCGGTGAAGATTGGACCGAAATTGAGGCTGTGAGTATATTCTGAAAAGCTTAGGAAAAAAAAACTTGCTTATTGTTAATGCATTATTATTTAAATTAAATTTTCAGTTTTCTTGAGAATATAAACATTTTTTTCTAAATGTTTCTGTCATTTTACAAAGATTTTAATCTAAGAACTAGTATTTGGTGATTTGACTTCTAAAATTTGGGGACATTTTTCGACAACTGTCTGTAGCAACTTGTTCATATAAGTGCGCAACTCTGTATTCGCGTTTCCTTGATCCTCAATCATGGATTGAACCAGCTGAAATAAAAATTGAATTTTTAATTTTTTCCTACGTTCCCTGTTTGTGTGCCAAATCTTTACCTGGTCTGCAGAAATTTCTTTTGCTTTTTCATCATTCGAAAATTCTTCGTATTTTCCTTCGAGATCTCTGATGGATGCTTTGAGCTCTGAAATTTTTTTGTGATTTTTGCCTTAATAAATAGGATAGGTTACTTATGTTATTTCTTCAAGGTGGTCGACTACTTCGGACATAGTGTCGTATACGATGTTCGTAACATCGGATTTGCGAGATTCCAGTTTCTCCAAGGCCATCTTTTGCTTCAGTTGTAAGCTATGAAGTTCCTCAGCAAGTTCTTTTTGAATCTGTTCGGATCTGGAAGCATCGTTTTGACTCTCTCGAGCGCGCCTTTTCGCTTTTTCGACTTTACGCTTCAACGGCGACAGATTCATTTTGGATCTGCTCAAATTCATTTCGGAAAGTAAAAGGTTCCTTTCAAATTCCATCGTTCTGTCTTCCCCCTTGTGACCTCTCGTTGCAAAGCCTTTTTCTTCACTTCTAAATTATGAATCCTAAATAATATCTTATTAAACGTAGAAAATTATATGTAAAATACCCACCTTGCTTCATTAGTCCAGATTTGAAGCTTATTTTGACGTTCTACTTTAGATAAATGATTTTGAAGCTCTCTCCTTTTCTCTTGAAGCGCCTTCTCCTTTGACTTCAGCTTCATGCAGGGCACTCTCCAATTTCATCACTTTCTGCCGAAGGATCCTATTAAAGTCTCCTCGTATTCCATTTTATTTTATTTTTTAAATTTTAAACTGAGTATAAAAAAAAAATTCTTTTCATCGTATAATTATTAATTTTTGAACTATTGATCTTTTGCCTAAGGGATTTATTCACAGTTTGTTAATCCCTTTCATGAAAAACAATATAATAAATAAAGATATTTTTATCTCTAAAGGATTAAAAAAGTTAAAATAAAAATTGAATTTTTTTAAACATATTTTATTTTCAAAAATTCTTCTCTATTCTATTATTTTGAACCTGGTATTCTTTAAATAATAAACCGAGAAATTTTCTGATAATAAAATGGGCCTTACAGTCCAGGCCAGTTTTTCTTCGGAAATAACCCCCCCTCCAGTTTTTTGCGGGTTTTTGCTTGTATCTCCAAAACGGTACGTCGTAGCTTCAAAAACGTTTTAGTTAAAAAAGAAAGCTGAATAAATTTGCTGCAAATTTTATGTAATAAAATTTTTCGTGTGACCCATCCGGGGTAAGAGGAGGCGAAAAATTTGGCCTCAGGCATTCAAGCCTGACTTTTCGTGATTTTTCGCCAGTATCTCCAAAACGGCACGTCGTCGGCGAAAAACATATAATATAAAAAGAAAGGTGATTAAATTTCCTAAAATTGATATAAAACTGGATTTTTTGGGAAAACTCCAGGATTAGGGGTACAAATAGACATTAATATTATGATTGTCATTTATTGATTTCTTTAACAAAAAAAAAAAAAAAAAAATAAAATAAATAAAGAAATAAAATAAGCACTGATTTCAAAATTGTAAACTGATTTTTAAAAAATCTATCAATCTATTTGAATCTATTTTTTTTTCACATTAAAAAAAAAGAAAGAAAAAAAAGTATATGTAGGTATAGGCACATCTTTTGAAGTAAAAGGAAATGGAAGACAAAACAAATGGTACCTACCTGAAAGACAAGAAAATGTCCCCCACCTTTCAAAAGATTTGAAAAGGCCAATCAAATTTAATTGTAAGGTACCACATTTTATTTTGAATTACTAAACATGGATTTAGTTAATAAAATGTTTTTCATCCTCTAATCATCAGAAAAGTTCATCAGGATTTTTCTATTTACTTCTTAACAAAATTAAGACAATTTCTACTTAATCAGAAAAAAAAATTAAAGTTTGTTTACTTTTTATAACTTTTGTAATTAAAAAAAGAAGCATTTTTACCTATTGACATTCAGTAGTTACTATCTACAAAAACCCTGTACAATATGATTTCCTATTAAATATCTACTGTTTCATAAATAAAAATTTAACACTCTATCCATAATTTTAAATATTTTGTAATTGACGTTTTGAAAAGAAAAAATTTAAAACTTTGTAAATGACAATCATGAGAGACTTTACTTATCAAAATAAACAATTATTTCACCAAATAGCAAGTTAGTTGTTTATACTTTTTCATCTATATTCTAGCAAACAGTTACCGAGCAGAATAACTTTTTTTTTTAAATTATTTTAATAAATATTTTCTTTCTTTAAACATTACTTATTTACAATATAAAACAGCTATATTTTACATTTTATTATTTAAAAAAAATAATCAAACAATATTTTTAAAATGTCCTCTCTACTAATTTTCGCATCGTTTTTGGGTTTTTATCAATTTCATCTATATTGATAACAACAACAACATAGATTAATTAAACTATTTTTTTTCTTTAAATATTATACACATTATATTGAACATAATATTTATTATTTTTCCCCTACTGATAACTGAGAAAATGATTTGCAAAAAGATTGTCTCAGGAAAATGTACACATTCAAGCTATGTGAATATAACATTATTTATTTAAATGAGCAAAATTTACAACAATATTTCTTACAAAAATTATGTTCAAAACTGTTGAAAAAGACAGTATTGTTGGTCTTGTGGTCACTTTATAATCAAGGTTTTGGTTACTTTAAAAATGCCTCTAAATTTATGATGAAAGGGAACCTTCGATAGTACAAAAAGTCTTGATATTCTTTATATTTTTCTCCATACTGCCAAATTTTTCTTTCCTCAATGGCAGAGGAAGCTGTCGTAAGAAAATTAAAAAATTGCTTGTCCTCCAAAATGAAACAAAGTTCTGTTGCCTCAGGCAAAACTATAATAATATTCGGATTCCGCTCTTTTGGATGGGCTTACAGGACTCCATCCATTTTGATGACATCAATAGTAGAGTAGTTTTGCTTTTCTTTACTTATTCATTTTAAACCTATAAGTTTTCAGGTTATTATTATTTTTCAAGGATAGGTGCAATAATAATTATTGTCATTGTAAGAATAGGCAAAGAAAAATGTTTTATGAGTGTGAGGAAGACATTTTTGATTTTATACTTTTGGAAAACTTGTTAATACTGGAAGATAACCTTTTTTTTTACAATATGTTCCTTGAAATAAATTTGAAGCATTTTTTAAATTTTATTTTGAAATCATAAACATAATGTTAATTTGAAGGGTGAATAGGTTAAAAAAATAGGTTTAAAAAAACACTAGGGAAGTATTAAATTGGAGAAATTTTATCCTAGACTTTTTGAGGGGGCTTTAATAATAATTTTTTTTAATTTTCATGAAATTTTTATTGTTTAAAAAGGCCTTTTACTTTCCACCCTTCAATTTAATTCATATGTTATAGTGACCAGAAAACCTGAAACCAACAAAATCGTAACATTCTTAGCTTTCAAGTTCTATTTCTAACTAAAGCAATAAAACGGAATCTTTAAAATCGATTAAAACCAAATTCGATGTTTCTCCTTAGATTTGAAACAATAATTTTTACATTATTTTTATTCTGTTAGCCGAGGGAATATTGTCGATTTTAATATTTTTTCCCTCCCTCGTTTAAAGTGTGGTGCCGTTACATAAGCAATATTAAAGGTAGGCACTTGACATGGTTTTCTAAACTATGAATTTTATAACAATCAATTATAAACTCTTTTATGAATAAATATTACAATTTTGGCCACTAATCTAATTTTTGTCAGTATATACACAATTACCTACAAGAAGGATTTACATAAAACGAATACCCATTTTGTAAGGAGCCCTTATTTTAAAAATAAACATGTCAGACTGCATATAGGCCTTATTTTGTTCATTATAAAATATACATATTTATTGAGTACCCATTACCAATTAAATTATTTTTAAAATTGTGGAAAAATTATATCATTCAGGGTTTGAGGATGCTCTGTCACTGATTATGCTAATTTATTAATTTTTTTAATGGAATTTAATTTTTAAATATTTATTAAATACTTTCCTAATTCCTATTTTTATTTTAAAATTTAAAATCATAAAATTATGATTAACATATGTATTTAAGATATGTGCCTATGGAATTTTACCTTGTAGAATACGCTTGACTTTTTGCTATTTTACTTTCGAGAAGTATTGACCTTCGTTTTCTATTTGTTGGCTGAGATCGGTCTAAGGTCAGAAAAGTACTATTATTTATTATGGTTAAATTAATAATTAAATTATAGAAATAATTTCAATTGATTAGGTACAGGCTTGATTGATCCAAATTTTAATTATTGCTGATTTTTAATTCATAATTGTTGGAATTCATACCCACTTTCATTTTTTTATTCTGGTCCTTTGTAAAGCATTAAATTAGGGCGAAAAGGGACTCAAAAATAGGGATTCATGTTCCAAAAATAAAAACTGAGGGAAGAATTTTTTTTTCATGAGCTAATTTTGATGTTTCAAAATAGGCATCACTTGATACCTTAACACGTTTAGTGGTTGGTGTATTTATAACAATTTCCAATTTTCTGCAAAATTAACATTCAATTTAGGAATAGCAATGAACGTTGACTAAACCGTTTTCCTTTGTCGACTTAGGCCGCATGAATATGTCACAAAATTTTTTTAGTTAAATTTTCTTTTTATAAAGACAACATCCAGGTGAGTTAAAAATGTAAAATTGAATTCTAACTATGAAGTACTTATTGAAATAAATAAAAAAAAGTAAAAATATGCTTAGGCCATTAATTTAGTACAAAATTATTACAGTAGATCACATTTCAGTGGTTAGAGGACCACTTAGGGTAAATAACATTACGATATCAAAAATTTGTATCTATCTAAATATGGAACTGCTGTTTTAATAATAACAGTTTTTACGAAATATTGACAATTTTTTTTTTTTACATTGACATAGACAAAAAATAAAATGAAGGTAGGTGATGGAGTTTTTTTTATACAATTTTTTATATCGATTACTGATCACAGAATCTAAATTTTAAGACACTGGTACACTCTAACACATCATTGCGGATGAACATGAAACTACAGCGAACACAGCGAGAGATGTTTGAGAAAGTAAAATGCTAATGATCAGCTGTCTACGTCGTATTCCTCAGATTCTCGATGTACAAGCGCTTGAACGACTCGAGGAAGTTCGCTGCTTCTCCTGAAAGCGGCACGTCGTGTTTGAGCGGCGGCTCCAGGAAGGATGCTGTCTGGAGAAGGCTCTGTCACCATTATAGAGACACTTCCAGAATCCGGGAGATCCAGCGAGCATTGCTTCCCAGCATTTGGAACCGGCGGATCATTCGCTGATATTGTAACATCAGATCTTGAAAGAAAAGACCAAGTTTTACACCTCTTTCGGCTTATTTGAATTACTTGTTTGATGTGTTTTCTGAGTCTCCATTTGGTTGAGTCCCGGAGAGGAGAAAGAGAGGCAAATTGAGCCAGGCGGTTCCAAGTTCAGATAGATCGCTGGCATCGCTTGCTCGTGATGATTTTCGAGAAGAAGCTCTTGATCCTCGATGAACGTGTAAAAAGGCCGAAAGCTTCCCTTGCCAACCTCCTGGAGAACTCGTCTGTGTTACACCATCTTCTCCTTCTTGCATCGGCTCCTCTAGCTTACTTCTGAAAATAAACAAAAATTAAATAAAAGAATATCTAGACTATATAGACTTTACTTTTTGTATTCTCTGTATTTTCTTTGAATTGTACGAGCCGCTCTGTCTTGACGTTTCCAAATCCTAGTCGATGAGATGATCTCGAGTTCCTTTCTAGTTGGAAACTGTTTCTTAAATTTTACATCCATTTGGTCTTGGAGCTAAAAAAAATAATATTAAAGTCTTCCCTTTTGAAGCTAATTTGATTACTTTTTTGAAGTCTTCAGTTTCTTCTACATGCCCTAAAACGTGTTTGACCAAAGCATGTAAAATGTCGAGGCAATGGATTTTATTCCCACGAGATATCGGAAGGTTAAAGCTGACCAAAGCTACTATGTTCGGCTTCGGTATTCCTAGCGGAGGGTCTAAACTAGCAATGAAATCAGACAGCTGTCCAAATCTTATGAACTGAGTGGCGTGAGGGTCAAACCTAAGAAAAACAAAAATATAAATCAGTTTAGAAGCCATTTATAAATTGTTTACTCAATGGCTTAAAAAAACTCTTACTTTGACCAACGAATATAAAACATTTCCAAGTCATCTTCGACTATCCCGATTTCCTCCTCTTGATGAGCTTGGTTGAAATTTTCAAGGATAATTGCTATATACATGTTAATCACTATCATATAACTAATAATAATGAAACTCGTAAAGTATGTTATTGCCAAAAGTGGATGACCGCAGTTTCCATTTGGTTGACTGTTGTAAGAGTTATCGCAGTCGGGAGGTTGGACCATCAAAGATTCCAAAACGTCATTCCAACCGGCCGATGTCATCAATCTAAAAATTCTTTATTTATATTCTTAAGCAAAATAACAAAAGTACCTGAACAACAATTGCATGCTTCTTCCGAAAGTTTCAAAATTGACCATATCGTCTAAAGCTTTTTGGTGTTTGACATGTCCAAACACAGACATACCGATAATCGCGTAAATAAATGTTATTAACGCTAGTAGTGCTCCTATATTAAAAAGTGCTGGAAGACTAACAACAAGAGCAAATAATAACTTTCTTATACCCTTGGCAGCCTAAAAAAAAAATTGTTAAAAAAAAATATTGATTTGAAAAAAACATACCTTGATCAGTCTCAAAATCCTTCCTATTCGGAAAACTCTGACTACTCTCAACAAAGTTGGAGATATTGGGAAGTCGATCATAATATCTTCCATCAATATTCCTAATATGCTAGCAAGAACTAGCAGGAAATCAAAAAGATTCCAAGGCACTGTAAAGTAGTGATAGCGTAGACCTATTATTTTGACCATCGCCTCTGTAAAAATGGAGAAGTTTATTAAAACTACAGCCAATAAAAACTTGCTACATACCTAGGCCAAAAACCGTTGTAAAAAAAGCGTTGCTCACTTCTAACACGAAAAAGATTGCATGATGTTGGTTATAATGTTCGATACCCATCGTCAACATGTTCATGAATATCAAAAAAAATATTGCTATTTCAAACCTAAAATATTTAAAATAGCAGACAAAATGACAGATTTAAATAAAAATTACCTTCGAGAATTAGAAAGGTCGTAAAACATGGCCAAAAATTGATTTATTGGTCTTTTGATGACCTTTTGAGGCTTCTTCGGCCTAATTTCTTCATGGCTGTGTAGTAATGTTTTTGGCTTTCGGTCAAAAACATTTCTAAAACACCTCCTTCGTACTGAAAAATAAAAAAATTAGAAAAATTTCAAAATTGAATACTTTGAATACTCTTTTCTTTAGCATGTTGAAGTTATCGATGATGACACCAATGAATAGATTTAATGTGAAAAAAGATCCGCAGACGATGAAAATGATGAAATAAATGTAGGCGTAGAGGTTAGCTTCATACATCGGCTGTTCGTCGACACCGGTCGCATCCACAGCATCAGCCATCACTTCCATCCACCCTTCAAATGTAGCCTGAAATAAAAATCAGTAATGCAAATCAAAAGTAAAATAAAACTAAATTACCACTTGAAACAATGCAAGATATCCGTTACCGACGTTATCAAAAGTTATTTTCGAATTGAGCCAAGTTAAGTTGTTATATAAACATTCGCTCTTATTTTGAATAATCTAAAACAAAAATAATAAACAGGTACCTATTTTAAAATTTAAAATTACCGTATAAGGGATCCTTTCTCCTTCACTGTCTACACATTTATAAAATTTTCCACCAAAAAATTGAACCCCCATTATGGAAAATATTAGCCAAAATACAAGACACACTAATAATACGTTGAAGATGGAAGGTATGGCGTACATTAGGGCGTTAACAACAATCTAAAATAACTTAAATTAATTATTCTTTATTAAATAAATAGATTACCCTCATTCCTTGCCAACGTGAGATAGCTCTTAGCGGCCTGAGCGCTCTTAGTGTTCGAAGAGACCTGAGTACTTTTAAATTTTCGTTTTCTTCAATTAAAAGGCTAAATACTGATACCTAAAAAAATATTTGATCAATTTAAGGTTAAATTTTAAATAAAATTTTCAAAAGAGAAGTTTCGACCTGTAATATTGTTCATATGAAACGTCAGAATTGCTCTTTATAGGTCGCAACTTATTATTATTTTTAATTAAAAAAGGACTTACAAAAACGATAAAAAAGTCTAATACAGTCCAAAAGCTTGTAAAGTATTTATAGAACCCTAAAGCGATCCACTTGAGAATCATTTCGAGACTGAAGAGAGCACAGAATCCTAGGTTGGTCCAATAGAGAATGTTTTTCAAAAAGATATTTTCGTCTAAGTAAATGTCTTCGAAGCACAAGGTGATGCTAGACGCAAAAATTAAAACAAGAATGATCCACTCGAACGCTGGTGTATCGACGATGTTCAAAACGGCGCATCTCGTCCGAAACATCCACTGCCCGCATTCCGTCTTCACACAGTCGTCGCATAGGCTGATCCTAAAATAATCTTGATTTTTACAGAAAAAAAATTGTAAACACCAAGTACCTTCCATATATCGATGTGGGAAACAATCTTGGGGTATCTTTTCGGTTTTTTTCTGTCCGAACCCAGGGAACGAACCGATTCCGTCGATAAAACGTCCTTCCTCATCCCTTTTTCCACCAACCGTGAGTTCATCTACGTAGGAAACGACTGTTAACCAGGCAGCTTTGCCCTCCTTTCTGTTAACCTCGGGTGCTTTTTTCTCTTCAGAAGCTATAAGCATAGTTCAAAATGCTGCGAGTCATAGATAAAATGCCACTATAGGTACTTAAAAAACAGCAATCATGTGTCTCGATGGATACATGCTGTTCCATCCTTACAAAGTTTGAAAAGTATCAAAAATTTAAAACAATACAAAAGCGTTTATATTTACAAGTTCATTTGGTAGATTTAACTTTTTTCTCTTGCATTCTTTTTTCATTTTCTCTCCATTTTCCCTCTATCATTCAAATTAAATCTCCAAATAAAAGTTAAAAAGAAATCTACAATATGAAAAAAAAATTAAATGAATAAACAAATAAAAAACATGATTTATACTCAAAAGAGCCAAACTCTACAGAAGGTGGCTTTTCTTTGACTTAAAAAAAATTTACATCATGTTTTTTTTGTTTTATTCACACAGTAAGTAAACTAATTTTAAATTTTCCCAGATCAAGAGAATGAATCTGGGCTTTTAAAAGTCCTTATATTTAATGGACATCTAACTATCCCATGTGTCAAGATTCTCAAGTGCCAGTTTTATTCTGTTGATCTGCTGATATTGGTCTGTTAAGATAATTTGGGTAACTAAACACAGATTTCCTCCCTGTTCATAAGTTCCTGTTTTAAGGGGAAAAAATTGAGTACCTAAAGACACTGGAATTTTATCTTCGGTCTGCTTCGGCTACACTGCTCCCAGTGTTCTTTTACCTTACTGACAAGATTGACCAATTTATCCTAACAGTACCTTCATATTTTTTTAATTTATTAGTGAAAAGATGGATTTAATACAGTGATCTGATGATTTTCTATTACCAATATTTATAATTATTTCTCTGTGTGTTTGTGCGACAAATAACCAGATAATTTTTCCTGTGTTATTATGGTTTTTATAGGTCAGATAACTAATGCTGTTGAATATTTTTCATTTTTTAAACTAAGAAAAATAGGTGAGGGGGAATAATACATATTATAAGAAAATAAATAAGAAGTAGGTTTTGAACCTACGACCTCAGATTTTTTTTCGTTCAAGATGTCTTGGAAACGCTCAGTGAAAATGCCAAATGAATTTTGATATTTTGTTTGAAATCAGGGTTTATAGACAATAGGGCTTCCCTGATTTAGCAATAAAAACTGACTGCAATGAAATGAGTGAAATTGAAATCACATGCAGTAATGAAAATAGTGAAATTTTTATATTTTTGTAATAAAAAAAGCTGGTGATTTTCAAGCAAAGAAAAGTAGGAAATTTCGTTTTATCTCTTTCAGTCATCTCAATAAGGTGGTAGGTGTTGCACACAAATTTTTTGATATTTAAGTACCTATTTTTGAAGCGGGCGATCGGAAAAACTGAATATCTTTTGAACAGTTTTGTTTTTCCATGCTCAAGTTTAAAAGAAAAGAAGAAAACGTTGAATGATTTTTAAAAAACTTTTTTTTTGTACTTGATATAAAATTTTTGAAAGAATTCAGATGATTTAAGGAATATGAAAAAAAAAAAAAAAGTTCCCAAAAGAAATGAAGGCCAGAAACAATGTGTAAAAAAATGGCGATACAATATTTAAGGAGGTTACACTTGCCCACAGCACCCCTTGCAAACAGGTCATTACATTTCAACATTTCTTTTGGAAATTTCTCACAAGGTGTCGCTGATGTTAAGTTGATTTTTGTCTAGATAAAAACTTTACTTTTCTAAGCTGCTTCTATAAAAAAAATTAACTAAAAAAACCCTAACAAAAATGAGAGTTATTTTCTATTCTAATAAAATAATAATACAATAATTAATTCTACTTTCATCAATCAATAATGGTAGATTCTATTTTGACTAAGTGCTTTGAAAATAAAAATAAAACTAAACTATAATCATATTCTATTTTTATGAACTTTAAATATTCTATGTTTTAAATAATAATAATAGAAGTAGGTAGTAAAAATTAAAATTAATATTTATTGATGAAAAATAGAGTAGTTTTGTAAAGCTGAAGAAGTCGGAAAAAGTCGAGAAAGTATATTGCAAGTAAACTAAATTTAGTATTTTATATCTAAAAATATTTTTTCTAATTAATGTGCTCAGTATATGAAAAAGCTATATTGTTAAAATTCTAAGAAAAAATACTATCTATTTCTTTCAAATTAAGGCAGTGCTAACTAATATAGTAAATTATTTAAAAGCCTCTAGCGTTTTAAAGTAAAATTATTTTTTACCATTTGTTTTAAAAAGCCTAAATTAATGGCATTCAGTGCAAATAAGTAAAAATAAAATAAAAAAGCCGTATTTCTTTAAAAGCTAAGCTGTCTGAAGAGAATTGGTTTACCTTATTTATTATTTTTTCTATTATAAAATGATTGTTTATAATGTTTGACATGGATGAAAAAAAAAATTGATTGGACTTTTTTTGTAAATAAAAAGATGGTTACCTTGAAAGCTTTCTTTTCGGGTCGCTAAAGCATAGGAATGCCTGTGTATTAAGTTTGCAGCGACGTAATTTTTCCGCCTTAAAGGTTCAGTTAAGGATTCTTTGACTGAGGAGTTGGAAAGCTTCCTAGCTTCTTCGTATGTCGGTGATTCCTCATCGACAGGCGGTAAAGATATCCCGGGTCCGATGAGAGTTGGAGCGAACCTCATTGCTTCTTCCATTATCCTCAAATAGAGCGCATCTTCCCGCTCTCCGAAACTCAATGTCGGCTCTAAACTCCCCGTCTCGGTACTCTCGTTGCTTATATCTTGCTCTAAATTCTGCACTTCTAAAATCTCGTAGGATCTCTTCTTCGGCTCGGTCAGCGACATGCTCTCGTCGTACGAGCAGTTGACGAACGAGTCGTTTTTGAGAAGTGTTCCGCTTTCGGACTCGACGATTATGCGGAAAGGGTCTGACGGGTTGTAGGCGTAGTCGTCAATAAGGTCGTCTCGTATGCTATCCCGAATGCTGTCCAGCTGGATATCTTCTTGCTCGTCCAAAGAGATATCTTCCGCTGTTAAAACCTGAAGACTTTTCGACTGGTACTCCGATGAGCAGTCTTTGTCCAAAACTTCTTTCTCAATGGACGTCACATCGTTTTCATCTTGTATAGACTCCTCTAAATTCGGTTTTAACTCCGTTTTGCTGCTCAAAGAACAAGATCCGTTCGAAAATTTCCGATTGATCGAAGAGCCATTTGAAAATTTACGATTTGTCAACGTCGATCCGGTCGAAGCTCGTTCTTTGATCGAATTATTTGAATTTTTTCTTTCGTTAACTACATTTTCTTTATAATTGACAGGGCTCAGTAATTCGTTGTTTCTAAAACATTAAAAATTTATCAGTTTTAAGAAAACAAAAACAATTTAGATCGAACCCGTTGTTTGAGGAAAAGACAGTTTCTTGAGTGGCAACTTCTTTTTGTTTTTTCATCATATCCTTGACCATAACTTCCAGCTTGAGTTCCCCACTCTCCGCATCTTTTTTACGATGTTTTTTAATAATCGAACGGATTCTTTCGAAGCTCCGGGCCAATTTAGAGTCTTCTCCGACTTCCTATTCAACGCAAAAACAAACAAGAAGAAAAATTAAAATATGACGAAAGATAAAGAATTTTTAAGTGACGTTTGACAGTGATTTGAAATTTTATGCGAGTTTCAATTTAGCCTCTTTGAATCTTTTAAACTCAATACCTGCCAAAAGATGAACCCACCCTCATAATTTTTTTCTTCCTGAGGAAAAAGGCGGTGGCTTTTTCCAAATTCTTTGGTCCCTTCAGACACGCGTAATCGTTTACAATTTTCGGAAGGATCTTTGTTCGATGATAATGAAGTGTTCGTGAACGTGCTCAAAAGCAACAAAATATTCTGTTTTTCAAAAAACAAAAACAAAAAACATTCCAGTTTTTTGGTGTCCTTCAAATTTGAGGATGGGATTCGGATTCATGTCTACAAAAATTGTTTGGTTCTTTAAGGAAATTCAGAACAGAAAAAGAGTTCGTCAAGGCTTGGGATTCGGATCTCAAAGACAACAAATAAGATGACTTTTTTTCTATCTGAAATTTTTCTGTTCCGCATTTCCTGTAAAAATTTTCAATTTTTGTGGACCCAAACGTAAACTCCACAAGTTAAGAACACGGTTTTCATTTTACAGTATACATATTAGCATTCTCATTCAAGTGCATAAGAGAAATTCACCATGCTTTAAAGAGAAGAAGATATCAAACAAAACAAATCTAAAGATAGGCATCTCGGCCAATAGGAGAGGAAAGCTGCGAACTGCGAGGCAAAGAATTCAGGGAAACGCAGTAAAATAGTGCGAGTGCTCATCCAGTAGACGCTATTCGTATTTTTTCCTAATCCGTTGGATTTCTTCATTTTTGGATTGGATTTCGCAATGTTAGTAGCTTTCCGCTCAGTGGATGAGAGGCCTACAGTCTCTTACATAGTTACCTACCTTTTGGTGTTCTTCAGATGCTTATTACCCTTTTTCTTTCCGTTTTGTGGGAGTTAATTATTGATTTTGTTATTGCAGGACGAAAATGGGATTGGGGTAGCAGAAATATTTATTTCCATCTTAATCGCACTTATCGAAGAGAACAGCAAGTGGCGATTAGAAAACAGGTGCAGAAATATCATTATATACAATTATTTTATTTTAATAAGCAGGAAACCGTTATGATAATTTTAAACATTGATTATTGTGCTTGAAAGTTTCGACAAAGAGTTCACGGTGTTTTTTAGTTGAAAGCGGCTCAGAAAATTTGAATAGTGAAAGTGCAAGTGATTTTATTTTACAGTATCAGGGTTGGTTATACCTCGGTTACTTTGATGACTGCAGTTCGACAAGTATTCCGAGGAGGTTTAGGGGGCGGTTTTATAGTACGCTTACACCGTTGGCATAAAGATGTCGCAAGTTGGACATGGTGCGACCAAAGAGCTTTCATTTCCGCCACCTCAGCGTCTTCCGCTAGCAGACCCAGCTAAAGGACGTAGGTTACCATGGTCAAAATTGTTTATTTTAAAATTTTAATTTTTTATTTCCGCCACCCGAAATTTCTTCTCCATGAAGACGAATTTTTAATAAAATTACAGCCACCGTTACGAAAAGAGCTTCTTTCCGTTCATTTATGATTTCTTTTCTAAGAAATTAAGTCATGCTCCTAATAACATTTTAAAATAGTAAATCTTTCTAAAAGGAAAAAAAGCTGATTTTAATATGAAACTAGAATAAAGAAATCATGCTTTTCATTCAAAAGATGAAGTTTAATCCACACTATTGACGTCATCGTATTTTGGCCTTTCATGTGAAGTCGAAAGAGCCAGTTTTTCTTTGAAGTGTGGAAAACTTCATCATAATTGTAATAACGATAAAAAAAGCGTTTAAAATATTGAAAATATGTTCATGCAATCATGATTTAAAAAAGAAAACTACAATCACATCTTTTCCTATTTAAGTTCCATATTACAAAATGTTTTGGCTTCTAGGTATGTAAATTTTTAGAGTTAAACTAAGTTTTTCTAATCATTCTATGTGGCTGAAATAACTATTGTTTCTTCGACTAGTGAAACTATGAGTCACTCAGAAAATGAAAAATTACCTCTTTTTTGTTTTTCAATTCTTCGGAATTGAAGCTGTTGAGTAACAAGGCCAAAAACAAGTTGAGAACCATAAAATTGCCCATGACGAGGGCCGGAAGGAAAATAGCGAAACAAGCGCCGGCTCCCTGAAAAAAACAATTTATATGATAATGTCATGGATTACGGAAATCAGATGATAATTTCGTTTTCACGAACAAATTTATAAATGAAAAGTTATTACATCTTTTTCTTCTGCTCTCATACAGTCCCAAAGCGGCTCAATCCATTCTCCGCAGAGAATTCGAAAAATCATCATGAAAGAATGAAAAAAATCGTTGAAATTCCATCTAGAAAAACGGTTAAATTGGTTCTGGCGGAAGATTTGACTACCTCGGGACCGGATCGGGATCGAAGCGCTCAGGAGTGTAGTCTTTGGAAAAAAGCTGCATCCCTATCACAGCAAATATATAAATAATAATAACAAGGACGAATGTGAGGTTTCCGAGGGCACCCAATGTCGATATGATTATACTGAGCAGAACTTTCATCGTCGTCCATGATTGCGCAAGTTTCAGTACCCGTAACTGCAACACGGAATTCATCAAAATTGCCCCAAAATCATCTACTTACAAAAGATTGTAAAAGTCACTTACTAATCTTAAACATCTAAGCACTGAAAGTCCATCTACTAGTTCAAATGACAAATCGAGAAGACTCACAGAGACTATGATTAAGTCAAATATATTCCAACCACAGTCGAAAAATTCTCTGCTTAACGCCATTAGCTTGAAAGTGCATTCTAAGGTAAAGATCAAAGTAAATACCTGAAATTCAAATCACAAAAATTTCACTCAAAGTTTTTCGCACGTTGCTTCAAAGTGAAAAAAAGGGTGACATTTTTTATTTTATTGTGTATTTAGAATTTACGTATTATTAATTATATTTTATGGACGTTTTTAAATAAATAAGAAAATGAAACAAACCTTATTTCCTATATCTAAAGCTTGTTTGATATTTTGACTCATTCCATGATGTTCTGTCGCTAAAAACATTGTATTTAACAAAATACAAATAGTTATTAATAATTCAAACAAAGGATCTCGAACGATTCGATATAAATAATTTTGAAACTTCAACCAAGACTGATAATTTAAGCAGCACTGTATGCACCCATCACAGTTACGATCAGTTAGTTTATCTGCAATTAAATCAAATTTTAGAAATAGAAGTCAAAATTTTTCGGCTAAAAGACATTTAGCATTCGTGATTGAAAAAAAAAATCTTTTATAATCTGTTTGGAATTTTAATTTGAATCGAGAATAAGTTTTATTATTTTTTTTGTTAGTTCCACCATCAAGGTTTTTTTGTGAAAATTTTTGGCGGAATCCGAACCACCAAATTAGCAAAATATTTAGTGCGGCAAAGAATTTTTTTTTGCAAGACAATTTGAATCTTCACAATATTCATGCATAATATTCATCCTTATTTGTTACCTAGTGTAACCACTTGTTTGTAATCCAGAGGCAAAGTGTAAACTGTGAGTGGCCTAGAACAAGAAGATGTTGGGTTCACTCCGTTACACTTTAGGGATCCAGGTTTTGCTTTGGGAGTTTTTGCTTCACCACTAACACCCAGGGAAGGAGAAACATTCAGTCTCTGAAGCATATGTAAAATTATTTTATTTTATTTTTACGCTAAAATTAAAAACATTATTGATACAATCTTATAAATTAGTGATGAAAACTCGTTTGCGGTTCTAATGGGAAAAATTGGAGAAAAACATGAATAAAAAAGTTAAAACAACGACCTGTAGCTTTCCGTGTTGACCTGAATAAAATCTCAAAAAATACCAGAATAAGCAAATCAATAATTTATGTAATTCTTTTTCAAAGTCCAAAGAATTTTTCATGACAATTTATGGGAAAATTCCCCTAAAGTTTGCAACCGAGGATTTTATTGTAGATCATTTGAAAATAATAAAAAGATATGGTTGAGTTGATCCCTTCATTTAAAAATTGTTAAAAAAATTTGGCGATAAGGTCGAAAGTGTTCGATCGCTTTTGTCAGACACCCGTAGAAAAATAAGGTCAAAAACTTGAGACTTTTTTTCCCACTTTTTGGCCGTTTTGACTGCGCGATTTCCAGATGGCAAACTGATGATCTACCGAGTCGAAAAACCGTGTTCTGAGGGTATCACAATAACTTTCTTTTTACAAAGTAAAAACGTATTTTTTTTGTAAAAAACAAAAAAATTTCTTTCAATTTTATAAACCTCCGGAAATATTTATGAAGTTTTTATTAAATTTCTTTTGGGTTTTTGAATTTCAAAATCAATTAAATCCACTCCTCACTTATTCTGGTATTAATTCGCGGAAAATAAAGGTTTCGCATAAACTTGACTTCCTGGATTCTTAATATTGAACTGAAAACACGTTTAGGCAGATACAAAATTGAAAAACCACATAAAACGGCGAAAAAATAAAAAGAAAGTACCTATTTTCTAACTCGATAATCCCTGATTTTCTTTGTTTCTTATTTTTAATCTATACTTAAAATTTTTCATCTTAAAAATAGGTAGTAGATAATAATGTAAAAGGCAACTTCTTTACTTAATAACAAAGATAAATAAATTATTATTAATCAATTTTTAATTAAAAAAAATAGATATGAAAGTTTAAAAGTGTCTAAAACATGCGTCTGTTCTAATATAAAATTAGAAACATTTACTTATTAATTACGTGCCTCCTTACATGCTCTACAATTTTATATGACCTAAAAATTGGCTTTTCCTACAAGCGGTGTCAATTTGAAAAAAAAAAAATTTATAAAATGTTCATTTTAAACTACATTTTCTAAAGATCTGAGGTGCGAATTTATTTTTTTTAATAAAAAATAAAATGGAAAAAAATCTAGGCGAATTTCTAATGTTTGAAGTTGTGTTTCTAGAAAAAGCTTTTAAGTACTAATTGCCTAAATTAAAACTATAATTTTTCTGATTTTAATAGTTTTAAAATTTAGAGTAGGTATTGTTAAATAGGTTCCATTTCATCCGCGTAAAATAGTTTATTTATTATTTATTTTTTGTTTAGTATGGCCGAAATTTGTAATAAAATTTAAATTAGAATACATAATCCTACTCTTTTATGATTTTTTTAAGACCGAATCCCTAAAAAAGTTTTTCATAAGAAGTATTAAGGTTGTAGACATTATTCTAAAATGTACGAATTAATTTTAAAAGATATTTTCTTGTACGTACATTTACGAGTGGTGAGGATTGAGCTACATCTTCGGAAGTTAAGTCGCTTTCTTCGTGATCGTCCACGACTCCTGAGTCTTCAAGAGAGGATTCCCTTTCCCTTCGCCTCGCGACGTCTCGATTCACGGGTATTTCTTTGAGGGGCTTTTCTTCGGCGACACCCTCGCCGTTTTTATCTCCGCCGTCTTCCTCCTCCTCTTCCTTCTTCTTTACCTGGATTCAAAATTTAACAGTTGACAAAACTAAATCAAATTAAATCGAATCTTATGATAAATATATTTCTTTTATTTTTGTTGTTGTCCTATTTTGTTAAAACTTATAACTAATATGGAAAAAGAGTTTTATTCGTCGGAGCCATCTTTGGGGAATATACAGTGGGTCACGGTAAATCGGGTCGTAGGTCTTTATAGCCCATCTCTAAAAGCGCAGATTCAACGAATTTTTCTTACTTATGAAATTAACAACAGCGATGAATATTTACTCATTAATTAACTTTTAATTTAATTTTTGATAGCTCCTTAAAGAAAAGGGAAATAAGTAAACTTTCAAAAACGGGTATTGTATATTAATCACTGCCCTCAGGCCACCTAAGAGAGAAAAAGTTAAAATTTTACCTCAAAAAAGGGAAGTTTGAAATCGTGGATTTTTAATTACTTTTTTCTCTTATCAAATTAAAAATTTTTTGATGGCTGTGAGGTCTTATACCAAAGGCCTTTAATTTAGAAATGATATTTTGGAGATTTCCTTCGTAAAGAACGAAATTAATTTTATAATTAGTGTTTGTTGGTACGACTGATGTGAGTAATTGAAGGGAATTCAAGAGCTTAATCATTATCGAAAAAACGGGTCGAAAGTTGGCGAACTCTTAGATAAATCTCTAAACACTAGTTAAGATTAGAGTTGTTTTTGTGTGGGTGTGGTTGTGGGAAGCGGGGTTGAAACTTAAAGCGTTGTCTAACAAGAGGGAAGTTTTCAGACGTCTTCACTGTTTTAAAATTAACTTTGTGAAACGTTAGTTGGGGAGCCTGTTTTTCAAAGTCCGTTTAAAAATTACTCCGGGAAAAAAAAGGCAAGAGGTCTAGAGCCAGATCGTTAGGGGCCCGACGTGAATTTTCTCGAAAGGTGGAGGAAACTTTTTTCTTTTCCTCTCTACGTCCGGCAGGCACCTGCGACAAACCCTGGAACACCCCAATTCCAAAAATCGCCCTTCTTAATAACTATATTTTCAGTTACAATAAAAAATTGAGTATATTTCGACAAATTTCAAAAGAAAAAATTTTGGTAAAATATTTCACGATGTCTAGCACAATCCAGTTGCGACATACTACTAAATCATAGTATTTCTTCTTCAATATTTTTAGAAGATAAAAAAATTAAGTCCACAACTTTTCGTTTTCTGTTTGAGGAACCTCTTTAATTTTTACCTACAATACCTACTGTCTATTGAAAATGTGCCTCTAAACATGCTTAAAGCATCATTATAGCATTCACAATAGTTTACATTAAAAAAAAATTATTAAAAAAAGTTCTATCCATAAAATCTTCATTGAAATATTTATAAGGTTTGCCACAAATTGAAAATGTGGCCGGAACCTTTTTTCTTTTCTTTTTTGGCATAAGTTTACTGCATGCTGAAGCGTGAGAAGTGGACAGGCATTTACTGCTACGAAAATATGAATAAAATAAAAATATTTGGTCTCTAAAACTTTAAGTTTAGTCATTTTTTTTTACCTCATTTAATTATGCTTCACTGAATTAAAATATGTACACGAAAATTAAACCTTTATTTAATATAATGAAAAAAAAAAAAAAAAATCAGCCCTTTATAGGACAAAAAAGGGCACCATCGAACATTTAATTAATTTTTTTTCTAAACTTAAATAATTATCTAGAATATTCTCTATTTTGAATATATTTTTATTTAATTTTTCGTGGATTGGTTAAACCTTAAATGTTTTTTTTACCTGGGTTTTTATCGGTTTTCTAATCTTTTTACCTATTTTTAAACAATAATGTTTTTTCTTATTATGTTGGATGTAGTAAATGTCAATAATGGTATCAATGTATTATTTCGTGAGATCGCCGATGATGAATTTTTTAAATTTTATCAATCATGAAAGATGGTTCGGATTCCAGTATGAAATGAAATTAAGCTTTTTTATTTTATTAATTTGTAATCTTATAAAATAGGAAAAGGAAAAAAAAAAAAAAAAAGGAAGACTTACAAGTTGCAGACGAGTGCTGATCGTTTTTGCCTTGATTAGGGCTTTCGTTTCCCGGCCTTCGTTTTCTTCTCCGGGTTTTCTTTCTTGAATACGAACTTAACAACATCCCTTTTCTGGAGTCTATTCGCTTTTTGCTACCTCTATCTAATTGTTTAATGGCAATTTTAGTAGGGTCAAAACTAAAAGTAGAATCATCACGGTGTTCAGTCAAATCTTTTCTCCTCTCCTGCAAAATAATCGTTTCGAATTTTTGTTTTAAATCAACAATATTTATTTACCTCTTGAGTAATTTCTGCTTCTTCTTCGTAACTTAAAGCTACCACAGCCAACATTAAATTAATAAGATAAAAGGATCCAAAGAAGACAACAACAGTAAAAAACACAACACTAAGTGGCCCACATGAAGCAAGCACCTAAAAAAATTTATCAGATTCTCTATTGTTTTAACAAAGAATTTACCATATTGTAAACATTTTCCCAATAGTCTAAAGTAATAAGTTGAAAAGTTGTTAACATAGACCAGAGGAAATTGTCAAAATTGGTGTAACCATGGTTTGGATTTTCACCAACTCTTAAACACACGTAATCAGTCGGGCAATGTCTGAAAAAGGTTTTAGTCAATGTTTTATGGAATTCAGAGTTCGATACCTGGCTCCGGTGACATTTCCACAAATTAGAGGATCTCCGTCATTATTAACTAACCATAAGCTTTCGTTATTGATCCACCTAAAATACAAAGAAAAAAATTGGATGTAAGTTAAACGGAGGGAACTCAAGTCGAGCGCTGGGTGTCTTTAAAAATTAAAACCGAAGAAAACCGCCCAAAGGAATGTTCCGAGGGAAGAAAAATAGCGAAAATTTCTTAAAATCAGGAAAAAAGGGTTGCCCGAGGAGATCGCCCAGCAATTTGGTTATTTTGCGGATGAAAAACGAACGAAAGAGTAAAATAGACGGTTTCATGGCCTACAAACCGAGAAAAAGGGTCCGTGTGATAGGTGTTTCTCGACACAAAGGATACGATTGCAAAGTTTCTCAGGAAAAAGTACGTAAAAAATCTGAAAAAACCTTTTCGGCTAAAAAAAAGGAGAAGATTCTTAAAATGAGGGTTGCTCTTAGTCGAAAAATCTAGGGAATCGTCCAGAAACAGAAGATAAGGTTGTTTTTAGAAGAAAAGTTTAGAAAAACGAACGAAAATAGGTAATAAAAGGAGGTTCCGTGGTCAATAAAAGGCTCAAAAATCCGGTTTCTCGGCCGATATAAAACAGAGCGATTGCGATATTTTTTGGATTGAATTCAAAATAAAAAAAGGTGCTTTTAATAGACGAAGACAACTTACGTTTTCCAGCCTGTATGATTCAGCAATTCAGGAGGGGTTGGCACACATTTATTTCTAAGTTCCCCCATGTAAACTTGTAAAGCGAAAAGTGCAAAAACCATAAGACAGAAAATCGTCAGAGTCATTACTTCGGCTAGTTGTTTGAACGAATGAAGCAACGCGTTGATAATCGTTTTCAAACCTTAAAAAAAAAAAAGTTTTTTAAGCTTTACAGTTTGTGTTAATGAGTTTTTATTTTTGTAAAATGCTGTTATTAGATATAATTTTTTTTTTCAATTTAACATATAATGTAGAAAGCTTTTACTTGACTTTGACGTTGACATATTTTTTTTTTAAATGGGCAGACATGTTTGTGTATAAAATAAGTTAATATTACACACATAATATGGTGGTCCATATTTCCTTTTTTGTGTTAAAGAGGGTCCCAGTTGAGAAGTAAATCGAAATTTATAGCACTGAGGGAGCTGTAATTTATTTTTACCCTCATATCTTGTCTACGGCTCATTGAGTTTTATAATTAATTTACCTGTGGATTGTTTTCTCACTCCGCTTTTTAGAAGAGGAAGTTTTGCCTTTTTTTTTCTTTTTTTTTTTTTTTTTCTCTCGCTCTTTTTAACGCCCATCCTAACCTTTCATCCAGATTAGGAAATATTGCGAATCTTGGTTGATTTATTATGAAGATAAAAGAAACGTTTTATAAAACATCAACATGAAATATCGGCTCAATGGTGTAAAATATTAGTTTTTATTTTTTGAAAAATAGCATTTTTTTAATCTGAACGATAAGACTGAAAGGTATTTGGACCTAGATAATTCAGAGGGAGGCTTTAATTGCCATATCTGGTTGATGATTCAAGTTAAAAAAATTTTTTTTTTGCCATAATAGATTACCTGGTAACCGGCTCCGTGGCTGGTGGGTTCAGTCTTGGACTCTCACCACGGAGACCGGGGTTCGATCCCAGGTGGGTATAGGGATTTTTGGTTGGAAGTAAAATTCCAATTAAAAATATCCTTCTACAAAATCTGTGGATAATTTAGTTAGGCCACTACTCAGGTAGTTGGCCCAAAAGGGCGCCACGGCATTATGGCGAAAGCCCCCGCCTGGGTCTGATCCCCCTCCCCCTTTGTAAAAAGCCTAATGTGTGCTAATACAATTAACAAAAAAAAAAAAGGATTACCTGGCATGATGGAGACGGTTTTAAGTGCCCTGAGAACCCTGAAAGTCCTCAACCCTGCCAAATTTCCCACGTCCAGCCCTATCGTCGCGTAGCCAGAAGTGATGACAACGAAATCCAACCAATTCCATGGGTTCCTCAAATATGTGTATTTGTTCAAAACGAAACCTTTCGCCACGCATTTTATTAACATCTCCGCCGTATAGATAGCTAAAAAAATATACCTGGAACAGAAAATAATTCATTTTTAAAATAGTCTATAATAATCATCCCTTCCTTTTTATAACATTAAAAAAGAGTGTTTCCGGTCGTTTTATTAACTTGTTCTTCGAATTAAATTTAGAATAAGAATCTAATTTATCATAAAAATTTATTTTAAGCGTATTCTTTTGGAATTCTGGCCAATGGAATTTCTGAAATAAATGGGACTATCAACAGGTAGCATCATCTTTCCGGAGGACACACTTGGCTGACCACGATTGTAAGTGGACTATGAAAGTCGCATTCGCAACACCTCTTTCTCACATTTAATTTTAAATTTTTTGAACGTTTAAAATGAGTTTTTTTTTAACTTTAACAAGATGTCTGCTGACCTTAGGGCTTTCTCAATTAAATGTGAAAAATTTTTCATCAATTATGACCAAGAATTCTTTGTCATTGGGATCTGGAAGACAAAAACTATCATTTGATGGTATCACAATAACATTCTTTGGAGAAATTTAAAAAATACTTTTTAGCCAGATGTTTGTTGCCTGCAGCCTGATTCTCATTTTTCGGGACAGAAAGTCGACAAGGTTAAAGACTATTTGTCATTTTCATCCTTCGGGGTCTTGAAGACCAATTAAAAAACCATCTTTAGAGGGTATAACGATACCATTATTTGGAAAAAGTTTATTAGATTTTTTAGCCCATTGGGACAGAAAGTTGAAATTGCTACCGAAATAGAGTTTTTAGATGAGAATTACGTTTTTTAAGGAGATTTGAACTTACTCAAAAGCAAGTTATTGTGATATTCTCGACGTTCTTAATACAAAATGAAATTTAAAAAATGTATTTATTAATTTTTTGAGGATCGTGGTGCCTACTTCCTTTGAGTTTGGAGGGACCTGAAAATTAGCAACTTTTGGAAACGATTCGACGAAGTTTTTTTACGTTCAAGGAACTTGGCAAGTGGTCAAGGCTCGGTAGAAGAGTGATTCCTTTTACGTCTCGAAAATCCAAGCTCAGCAACTCCAAATCTAAGGATTACACGTTTTAAGTAAAGAGCCGGAAATCACGATAAAAAAACGAGATATAAAAAAACTATACGAAATCCCCGAAATGGTTTTTAAAAAAAAATCCCAATCTCAAAAACTGTTTACAACCACTATTGGAGAATCCAATCGAATCGAAACCTCTCGAACGACAAATTGACGATCGCAATCTACCTTTGGGAGCTTACAATGAGCTTCGACGCTCGACAAATTGCTTCCAATATTTCAACCAAGGAAAGATGTTTGTCAGCGAGAATTCCAAACGTTTCACAACACTTTTTCCCGAGTAAATAATTTTTTCGTGAGTTATTCAAACGCAGGGTTAATTAATTTTTTGTACGAATAATTACGCTATTGATCATGAAGTTATCGAGTCCAAAAATTAATTAGCGAAACCTAACCATGGAAACTCGAAACAAACTCACGCGGTTCCGGTGAAAAGAACATTTCAATTAAGATAGTGACCCAAGTTTTTGCTAATATGATCGTCAATGTGGAGGTGGAAACTTGTTGGAGTCATTAATCATTTACGTAAACGGAACAAACCACGCGTTTGTTCCTCTACCCCCATTCATGTACCTTAATTAATCTCAAAACAAGAGGAGCTCGAAATGAACCGAACTTGAGTTAATCAGCTCCATAAACACTGATTTTACACTTAATTCCCCATTCACTTCCAGATAAGTATTCGCAAATCGGATTAATTGAAAAGGAAACCTATCCTTTATCGTTACCTCTGCAACATTCATTCCCAACTGATGTTAATAAAATGTTTATGGATAATAAATTGCTTAAAGAAAATTTATTTATAATTTTTTTGACATGTTTATTAGGAATTGAGAAAAGAGTACTGAGATTAGAAAACAAAACAAAAAACTAAGAACTTTTCCGAACTTCCCCCTTAAAAACTCCCGATTATTATTTTTTTTTTTAAATAAAAACTAGTTTTTTTTCCTACTTTCTATAAATTCTTTAAAAATATAAGGAGTATTTGGTAAAAATTGGAGGAACGGTGAATTGATTTTTCAAATCTCGCTATTTTATTGATTAAAGTGTTCCAGAAAAATATCCGGCCAGACGGAACCCCAAAAGCCCGATAAATAAGGGTAAAACAATAATTTCTTTGAGGAAGTAAAATTGAATACGCCATTTTGCCAAGTTTTCAATTTCCAACCTTCTGCTTATTTATTCTGTCAATGTTTCCTGGCCTTTGAGTTTGCAATCTATCTTTTTCGTGGGGATATTTAAGGGGATATATTTTATATAAATTGATACAAACTATGAAAATGCAAATTTTTTTCCCGAAATAATACCAAGACCATAGAAATCCAGCAACGAAAAATAAAATTAATTGGACTCGGTGTTGAAAACCGGAAAATAAAAGGAAGTTTTTACCTTCAGTAATCAAGGAAAAAGAAGGTGGATAATTTAGTTAGGACACCTTGTATATAAAGTTTGTTAGTGGTGAAGCGTGGTATAAAATATAAAAACACCGCTGGGTTTTAAAATAGTCGGAAGGGACACGGCGAACTCCCTTTGGAGTATTCACGCTTTCGCTTGTCTTAAATCAATTAGTGCCCGGATCAGCTCGAACCCCCGGGAAACAGGACCTCCCACCGGACCGAACAATTCAACCTTCCGAAAAAAATTGTCTGCAATTAAATTGTTTTTAATATCGGACAACCGTGTGAATACTTCATTATTGAACCACAAATCAAATGAATGTTAACGAAGACGCCGGCGGACGTTTCCAAATGTTTGACATGTATTTCAAATTCAATAGTATTTTGATTGCAAACGAATATCACGTATATTTTGTTTATAGAGCAGGTGGGAAAAGCTTTTTTTTTATGAGTGTATATGAGTGATGACTTGGTGAAGTTTGGCTTTGGGTTCGGTTATAATAATAAACGTTTTTACTCCTTTCTAGGAAGTAAACGACGTTTACGACCTGAGGGAAAGCGTCGTAAGTAATTGAGTAAAAAGGCTTTTAGTATAAACAAGGTTTGAATCAGCTAAGTGATTGGTAACTTAACTGAGTTTTGATAGGGCTCAGGCATTACGTCATATATCAAAAGAGCGACCGATTTCATAAACATCGTCTTCCTCTCGATACAAAAACTTGAAGTGGGGCGTCTCTGGGCTATATAGTTTACGTCCGAACAGATATTTTGCGGAGAACGCGCGTGAAAAAGTAATGCAATCGATTATAAATCGATAGCGAGGTTGGCAACATTTGCAAGAATCTCTGTGAAGTCACGGTTTTTTGTCAACAGAGCCATCTTCTGCTGTCCATTTTTCGCTTCACAGTTCACAGCTCGCATCTTCAGCCTCGAAAAAAAAATTTAACCTGTCATAATTGAAAAATTCAATCAATTTCGCCATCGCAAGATTTTAAAAACACTCCAAATAAATTTCCTTAAGAACGTACGATAATAATTGTTGGTTAACGCTGCATTAATAATTTAAAGGCAGGATCCGACCACTTACGGGAGGGGACTAATTATAATTTAACTCGCGGTCGAGTAAATTAATAAGTGTTTGTTTTAGCAAGGGAAAGAGGTGTAGATCTTTGTTAGCCTACTCGTTTCTAAACAGCTTTACTTTACGACTTTTTAAGTCTACCAACAACGCCTGACCTAAAATTACTTAAATGAATTTTCTCGATAAGCCCAATATCGCAATTTACAAATTTCCCTTTTTTCTTAAAATTAATAGTAATAAATTTTTTAGGAACCAGAAGCTCAAATAATTAAATTAATCAAATTAATTAGAAGTAGAATGTTGCTTTTATACTTTTAATTTATGCGCTGTTGAGTACAATAAGTCACTTCTGAATTTCAGAACTTACAAGGACTATGTTTCCCAACATCCAAATCGTTCTAAAAGTATTTAGTTTTCATTTTAATGTTAAAATTTATTAAAAACTTGTCAGTAATAAAAATTATAGTTATGAAATTTTAACATATCACGAAATCCCTCCTCAAGTACTAAATGAACAATAGCAAATAAATCAATATGATTTTTTTAAACTTTTTATTTAATTAAAGATTAAAAATAATTTCTGAAAACTCTTGGAAAAAAATTACAAATTCAAAAACCTATTACCAAACACCCAGTTCCGGATAAATTCAAGCTCACTCAGCTTATCGAACCTAATCCTTCCACCCTCCGTTGAGTCTACATGCATAAATCACTGAACAAACAATTTTCCCCCCCAGGTTACTTACTCATGGACCTCGACCTTTTCTTCTTCCGACTCACTATGAAAGTAAATCCGTGTTTTGCTTTAGACGCCACCCAGTTTTTACCCCTTCATTTCTTAAATGTACATATGCATTATGATTTCCCTTTGGTTTTCCAGAAATTATAATATCAAAAGGAAATATTTTATCGAAAAAGCAAATAAACTTATACATCTAAGTTATGAAAATTTAGTTTCCAAAAGGATTTTTTTTCTCTTAACTTTATCTCTCGCATTTTTTATGCCGAATGTTTCCCGAGCATCTCACTGCCCTGAGTTCCCTAATTTTTTTTAGCTAAAAAAAATCTATATTCAGCAAGCCATGGAAGGTTTTAAAAAAATAAAGGAATGATGGAGGGGGAAATTTTATAAAATTTATGATATTTCCGTCCATTTTCACATTGCCCTTATCTCATTCATTCCCAGCCTACATATGTACCCGAACACCCTAGGAATATATAACTGGCCTGTTTATTCTCTCTAGTTTGCTACGTTGAATTTATAGTACTATTTACTTTTCACTTTTTTTAAATAACATTTTCAGTCTGGCAGTTTAAAACTGATTAATTTAATTAGTTAAGAAGATACTTAGGTAATCTTTAATTAAATTTTTTGTTGGTAAAATTTGAAATGTTTATCTTTCATACGAAGTTTAAAAATGAGGTTTTTCCTCCTGGAATGAGGGAATAAGTTGATTCAAGTCGATTGGATGAGTCACTAGCTCTGTCTTACTTTAACGGTGAAAAGCTCAGGTTTTCAGAGTACTGCCTTGAAATTTGAAATTTCAAGGATTCAATCATTCAGTAGGGAAGATCTGTATCAAATCTTAGGACGATCGGATGAAAAGAGATCCAGAACCTGAAAAAAACGGAAATCGCCACGTCCAGTAAACGTGCATTTGGTACCTTTCGTACTTGGGAGCTTTTGGTGAGGAACGCCAAATCACTTTTAGACGGTCAATTCTCAACTAACGTCTTATTTTATAAAAAGTGGCAAAAAAAAAAAAAAAAAAAAAAAAAAATTACTGAGGGTTAAATTAGACGGCGGGGTCTTAGCGCTTTTATCATCCTTTAGAAAGACGACTTCACCTTAATAAGCGGCTCTTTTTCCGTCAAAAGGGCACGTTTTACGACATGATGGCAAAGAAAAGGGAAAAAAAAACGTTTTATGATCACTTAGGGAAAAGAAAAAATTAACAATACAATCAATAAATTAAAAGTTAAAAAAGTTCGCGGCGAAGTGGCCCGAGGGCGAATTAGCTTGGGGTTCGTATTTTGGTGTTTTTCAAGATAAAATAATTTGAGAAATCTTACTTTTTTTAAATGACCGATTCACAAGTTCTCGAATGAAAAGACTCAAAAATGACAGTCATCGTGCGAAGATCTTTATTTTGAATCTTGACAGGCACAGCGTTTTTTTACAAAAATTTATGCTGTAGACATGGAATGTGGCTTACTAAGTGGCGATTCTTCAAAGATCATTTGCGGTCAATCGACAGCGTGGTTCGAATGAGAATCGCCTCAATTATTTCCTTTATTCCTGAGCAGTAGCAACACAAGTTAAAGGAGGGAGCGCCCAACCGCTTGATGTTTTGCAGATCTCGCTCAAGCTGCTTCCCTGATACGGATATACTCCGGTTGCCATATAAAAGAAAACTATTCCAAGGGCCCACATGTCCGTTGCATAATTTTGTTTTATCCTTCCTGGAGCTAACTCAGGCGCTAAGAATGGATGTGTTCCACAATAGTAAATTGAAGTATCGTACATTTCGTCGTACCTTTTCGCGATGCCGAAGTCAGCGATTTTAAAATGATTTTGGCCGAAAACCAGAATGTTATTAGTTTTAATATCGCGGTGGACGATTTTTCGGTCGTGAAGGTACGAAATGCCCAACGCCAACTGTGCGAAACCATCTAAAAGTTGTCCTGAACGGAGCTTGTTATGCTGAAGATAACTTTCAAGGTTACCGTGTTCGCTGTATTCCATCACGATGGTGAAGTATTGCTGAGAAATAAAATGCCCGTAGCATTTAACGATAAAAGGGGAGGTAAAAGTTGCAATCATTTTAGCTTCTTCAATCGCCCTTCCGATGTCTCTACCGTCGCATAAAGGAATCTCCTTGAATGCTCTCTTCACACCTTCGTTGTTGATCGCGAGGTACACCCTACCGAAACCCCCGCGCCCAATTAGATTGCACTTTTCGAACGATTTAAAATGGCCACTTTCTCTGGCCCTTGCACTGAATAAGGACGTCATGGCTTGAGCACTTCTAACAGAATGAAGACGCGTTCCAACCTCCCCCCACCGACCTTAAAGACATAATCGCTTACTTCGCATAACTTTATCTGGCCGGAAATTAACTGTTGATAATATTTTAAAAACTCTCGAATTTTTCAGAACCAGTTTTTAATATTTTTATTAAGACGGTTTCTTTATTTAAAAAAAGGTTATTTAAGTTTCTCATTTTTTCGATAAATCATAGTTTATTATTTCGGTGAATTTGGATGGGGGAAAATAGCTTCTGACACAATATCAACATATCGAGTTGCTAAAGTTGGAACCGAAATTAAAAAACTAAATTGAGACAACCGGTGGGAACAATAACAACCAATTTTAAAAGAGGTAAAACTAAAAGGATTCATATATGTACTTGGAAAAAAGTAATTTTTAAACAATTTTAATGATTTTGATAAGTGAGATTGAAAAAAAGTAGATAACCAGCGCTAGAATGTTCGATAAAATGAAGTTATTTAATCAGAGGGCAGTCCTTTCGCCATAAAGACAACTGGACATACTTACAACATAACATACTCTCGAAATAAAATGGACATAAAATGGAGGATAAACGGTCAAATCGAAGTATTTTCAACATAAATAACCTCTAAATAAAACGGAAGAAATAGAAAACTGTTTAAACCGTTTTTAAAGGATCTTGCAACTCGACATAATCTCGAAATAATCTCGAAATAATCTCAACATAACAATTAGCGGCGAAGAGGGTGACGGGAGCGTGACTAACTCGGAGTTACGACACATCCGCGCCACTAGCGTCTACGTGACTGACTATAGGCTGACAGGCATGAGGCACACCCCCCTACTTCCTCGCCACCGTTCATTCTCGGAAGTCGAAACGTTAAAGGAGCAACCAAGTACTTTTATCATTGTTTAATTTTAAAATTAAAACTTTCATTCATTACTACACAGCTCTACGAAATATATTTGATCAGCTCGTTTTGTGACACAAGGGGGTTAATTTTTTTTCCTCTCGCGAGGATGTGCTCGTTTTATGGCAAAAGGGGGTTAATTTTTTTCCTCTCGCAAGGATGTGCTCGTTGTATGACAAAAGGGGGTTAATTTTTTTTCTCGCGAGGATCAGCTCGTTTTATGACACAAGGGGGTTGATTTTTTCCTCTCGCGAGGATTTGCTCACCCTGTAGGGCGAGGATCAGCTCGTTTTGGACACAAGGGGGTTAATTTTTTTCCTCTCGCGAGGATGTGCTCGTTTTATGGCAAAAGGGGGTTAACTGTCAGCCTATAGTCACGTAGACGATAGGGGCGCGGATGTGTCAGACTTGCGAGTTAAAATTATATTCGCCCCTTGGGCCCGCCCGTCCCCTTCAACCCCTCCACGTTATGTTCATTTTATTTCGAGATTATTTCGAGATTATTTCGAGATTATGTCGAGTTGCAAGATCCTTTAAAAACGGTTTAAACCGTTTTCTATTTCTTCCGTTTTATTTAGAGGTTATTTTATGTTGAAAATACTTCGATTTGACCGTTTATCCTCCATTTTATGTCCATTTTATTTCGAGAGTATGTTATGTTGTAAGTATGTCCAGTTGTCTTTATGGCGAAAGGTATGTACCCATTTAATCAAACACTTATACTGTTAAAACTAGGCTCCACAGGTGGTAAATATACAGAAATTCAAGCTTTTATATTCCGCCAGGAGCTTAAGCTGGAGGTAAATAAATCTCAGTTGTGAGACAGAAGAGGATGAGGGTGGGAAAAAAAAAAGAATTGAATTTTCAACACTGAAAAAATTCCTCATTTTCGTTCCCTGTTACGCATGCAGTATAGAATTTTCGACTTACTCGGCTTCTTCAAGTGGTTCGGTTTTTGCGAGGAAGACGCAGTTGAGTAAAATCGTCGTCATAACGATGTAATCGAAGTACTGATTCGTGCACAAAAATATGCAAGTTCTACGTATCGCGTTCCAAGGTGAGAATAGAAAAAATGACGGAGTCGCCGTAAAGCGATGGATATACTTTTTCCGGAAACGCTTCGAAACGACGCAGAAAGTCTGAAAATAAAAATAAAATAAATTTAGGGACATTTTTAAATAGATCTTAAATAAATATTGGAATCGGAAAACCTGCTCGGGAAATTCAATTTTTTCAAGTGAAATCGTTCACGAGGATGATTGAAAATCAGTGTCAATACGCCGTGAGCGGTTTTAGATCATTAAAAAAATTTAAATATCTAAATTCTAGACTCACTTGACTTAAAAGAAAATTATTTTTTGAGTATTCCAGATGCTAGTCAAAAGGAAATAAACATACGGGGTCTCGAAAACCCTCTCCCAACTAGACATGGAGGGTTTTACAATAACGTCTCTTTGAGAGAGTTAAAATACCACTTCCAACCCATCACGTCGTTACACAGTAGAAGAAATTATCCGGACATTTTAGTCTTACGTCAAAATTAATTCTATGGAATTATTGATGAATCGCAAATCGAAGGTGTAGATTTCCATCAAAGAAGAAAATAAAAGGAGAAATTTTCGATAAAACTCGATATACTGCCACAACCAAAATAACGACACCCTATGTATTTAACGGCCATCATAAATCCTAGACGGTAGAAAGCAAAAAGGAAATTGGAAAAATATATTTCATCCTAAATCGATTTTTCGAAAAGAAAATTTTATCATTTTAGTTTTCCCCTCTTTTTATATTTAATTTTTTATTTTAAGAAATCGAAGTAAGGAAGATCTTAAGATCATCAAGGGGGCTATTGATAAATTTTCGCTCTAAAGACTCAAAATTACTCTTTAAGAAAGGTCCAACTTTTTTTCTTATCTTGTGACTTATAAAGCACAACTTTTTCAATAACTCTGAACGCCTTTCAATAACTCGACTTCTATGGAAAATGAACTAGAATCCACAGTGTTGACATTAATTTAGTCTCTGGACTGATCATTTTTTTGTCAAGATCATTAACTAAAGATCCATAAAGTGAGGACTAGGGAGGGAGCCGTGAGGGAAACCGGTTGTACTATTCAAACTGGAGGAGCGTAGGGACTGTGGGCGGAGTCGGAGGGTAAAAAAAGGTTGATTCCTGTTAAAATGTTCTTCCGCCGTTTGGCTTCACTTTTTCGGCTCCTTCCAGTTTATTCTTACAACACCACAAAAATATATAATTTTTTCTCTCTCTCTCTTCGTTGTGAGAGGTTAGGAAGTGAAAGGATTTCCTAAAAATAAACTCGCATTTAAGGGTATTTTTCGGGATGAAATCTTCGTCGGGTGATTTGTTGGTTTGTTTACTCGGACCCACCCTACTTCAATCACGGTTGTGTACACGGGTCAACTTGGAAGATTCCTCTCCGCTGTTTGCTGATAGCTTAAACTAAAGCTATTCTGAGATAAGAGCTTCTCTTTTATTCATCCTTCTGGGTTTTAAGTACACAAACATAGAATTTTTATTAAAAAAATTACAGTTTTTAATTTAGATTCTGGGTTTATAAATCATCATGGTCGGAATAAATCTGAAACGTGTGAATGAAAGAGAAAAAAAGTTTTTATTATATTTTTTCCTCTTCTTAATCGTGAAATATCCCTTCTACATAGAGTCCCCGTGAGAGGAAACTTCAGACGAAAATCTCGAGGGATCTAAACTGAAAAATGACCAATATTTTGATCTAGTATGCGGGGGGCTTAACTTGAATTAGAAACTTTTTGCTTTTTTGTTTTTGTTCGAAAAGTCTGGATCGACAGAGCTTTCTCAAAAAAATGTGGAGACAAAATTATAGGTTGTTCATTTTTGAGGATTTAGAAAATAGGCGTTGCAGAAGTGGCAACTTGAGACAAAATGGGGAAAAAGTCCAAGAATCTATGTCCCAAAAACTGTATGTCGAACATTAACATTTCTGAATGTCGGAAAAGAAACGATGTGATTTTTAATTTTTCCAAAAGAAAGTCAAGTGTTGTGATACCCTCGACAGGCGGTTTTTTCTTTTTCTTTCGACAAACTCCACACACTGGATACTGGATTTTCGGATTTATGGTTAAAAATTAATTTATTTTTGAACCGAATTTTTCCCCCTCCTTTGAGAATGATTCAGTCAGGCCAGATATTTTATATCAATGATTTCTAAGAAGACGAAGATATGTATAATTTATCTCAAAAGGCCTTGCATTTATCAAAACGTTAGGAATTTGAAAAAAAAATTTTTTTTAACTTTGAAAACTCTGAGTTCCCTAGTTATAAACGTTCCTTTTTTCAAAATTTCCTTTAAAATCCTTTCTTGAAATAATTTTAATTTATGAACCTCCCTTGAAGTGAAATAATCTGTTCCTTCATATAAAAGGAACCGTAAAGAATCCTTGAATGAACAGAGGCTGATGATAACACAATGCTCAATTTTCACTTAGACCTTTGTCTAAAAAAAGTGTTGAAACGTCTCTAAATTCTGGCGTTTCTTGACAAAAATTGCGTAGAAAACTCCTTTATAGGTCGAATCTTAGTCGTGGGAGAAATGAGTAGGGGCCTTAAAATTGTCTTGGGGCACCAGCAACTCAGAAAACTGGGCCTCCCTAAAAAATAAATTCTTATAGAGCCGGCTCTCAAAGCTACCAACATGTAGAGCATAATTCTCCGATGTATTTAGGTATCATAGAATTGCGGTTTCTGTCGAGTAGGTAGTAAAGTGTAAAGTATGTTTTTTTAAATAATCGTGACCTAGGGTAACCGAAATATTGGACGAAATTAAGTAAAAGGGTGGGTTTTGTTAAGTGGTGTTTGTTGTGGTCGAGGGAAGGATATAATTCAAAAAGCATGTTAGAGTCGCAAAGTTTGCGGTTCGTGGGGACCCCCGACTGTTACTACTTATTAGGCTCCAACTTCTATCCCTCTGATGCCAAATATTCCCAATTAAATTTACGAATTTTCAAAACACGTTTTCAATATGTATTTTTATTCATAGGTATTGTCTGGTTTCCGTTTTGCGTTGGAAGGCATTTAGTTCTGTCACAAGAAGATTGAATCACGAAAAACGAATCCCCATCATTAGAGGTTGTTGGGAATTTAATTGGCTTCAATTTAACCCCAAAAGCATTCAATGTATCGTTTTTCAACGTCAAAATGTCGTACAGGATAGAAAATAGCTGTTTTAAATTAACCTATAGAATTTTGAAAAAATCGAATTCACTTTTCCCCCCGGAAATGGTTCTTCTTGAGGGTCAAAATGTTGATCTTTATTGATCTTAAATAGTGAGATCGCAAGGCCCCAATTTTCACTTTTTTGCTCCAAATAGTCCTACATCAAAATGAAATTAAAAATATTTCCTTTGAGAAAGTTTTTTTCGTGGCCAACGCCGGAAGGTTTAACTTTCTTAAAAGTTCATTCGATTGAACTAAGAAGCTGTCAATAGTAACTTTTACAGGATAACTAATAGAATTCATCTCCGCCATTGACGAAAAACGTTTCAACTTTTCGTGTTGAAAGTCCCTTTTCAACTTGGTTTAAATATAAACGCTTTTGTGGTGTTTTACATGCTTTTATAAGTGCTCTTAATGTGGCCAACTAAACTTCTTTTAGAGTTTTATTCTTCTTCATTTTTTTATAAGTTTTCCTTGTAGTAAAATAAAGATAAAAAATTTAATATGAACAGGAATAACACGTCACTTCAGATAAAAAAGTTCTCTAATTATTTACGTGTAAAATACATGTGGGTTAGAGTAGTTAGAATGAAGGGAGTGAGAGTGCGCCACGAGAGGGGCGAATGTTAACGATATAAAAGAGACCGCGTGATGGGATGTGTGATAAGCCCAAGGTTAGGCGTAGTTTTGGTCGTGAATATGAAGTTTTGAAATAAATAACGTTTAAGAAAATCCCTACGAATTCCTACACTTGAAAATTAGATATCAAGAAAGGGAGTAGATAAATAGTTGGGAGGCCTACCACTAAGCTGCTGAAGGGCTTAGAGCGGATCAAGAACAAGAAGGCGAACAGGAGCGACAAACCCTCTTGTAAAACCGTCATGTAGTAGCTTAGTTTTGAAATGGTCGTATTACGAAACGCTGAATACGTAAAGTGATGGGCACTTCAGCTTGGATATTATTAAAAAAAGGCCCTTTCGTGAAAATTAAGGCCTCATACACCTTTTACTGATAAGGTGCTTCAGGATGAGTTAATCCAGTAGGTTGCCTCTCATCTAAATCTCTCGGCCACACAAAGACCTTTGTTTAATCTTCGCTTTTAAACATTCTGTTAACGTAATCTCTCTCATATTAGTTTAGCGAATCGTTATTTTGTTAAATAAATATGATGTAAATCTTCTTTGCTGTTATAAATGATTAAAATGAATAACATTAATTGCTGTTTTTTAAAGGGAATTTTGAGTTAAGAATGGTGATTAAAAGAAAATTGTCTTTGATCGATTTATGACGTTGGTTTTTAAAACCGGCCAATAGATAGCGGTCGGATCGCAGTTGAATATTGCAATTAGAAAGTCTAAAAGGCAGATACGATATTCTCACATAGTTGCTCACTCAGCAATGGAGAGGTCCTCGGTTCGAATCCAAGTTGATGAAAAATTTCCCCCTTCCGAATGAATCTTAAATTATAAGTGACGCGTTGACTAGGCGGTACCGTTCTAGCCTCAGGTGGACGAAGGTCCCGAATTTGGGGCCGTCAAATAGTTTGTTTCTTTATTTCTCATTTTAATTCTAAGAAGATAAGTAATGTTTTCCTTTTGTTGTAGGTTGTTCATTGAAAGCCATTGGTGGAATTTCCATCTTAAATAAGGGAAGCCAAACCAACCAAGAACTGTCCCTGAAACTTGTACTAACTCGTTAATTAAATTCTCCCGCAGAGAAGAGTAAGACGATTTTGACAATAAAATTTTAAGTCGATAAAAAAATGATCCTTCAATTTGTTCAGGTAACGTTCATTTTACTCAGCGGAACGTTTTTTAAAAGTAAAATTTCATTCAGGCCTAATGTGACAATGAATAAATCATAACAAGAAGGTTTATTGCATCAACCATGCTTTTGCAGCTATGACCCCTCATTATCCGAAACCTGTTTGAATGCGTAATAAGCCATGGGCCAGGGATGGTAGGGACGCATTCAGATTGGAAACTATTTCCATCTGGCATCCCCATCAATTATAGTAATTACCAGTTGAGACGTTTCTATCCCTTGACTATTATAATTAATCGCTCTGATCCCCTTAACACCCAAGTATAGAATGTCCAGAAAATATGATTTGTTAAATCTGGACAAGAGCGGAAAATAGAGGTTATGTTACCAGGAATTCAATGAAGCGCTACAAGCCGATTCTTCTCTTGATAGTGAGAAGAATCACCTTACAAAAAGTATTTTTAGAGGAGTGCGAACTTTTTCACGAGAGGGGCCTTAGGCCTTAGGTTTTTTTTTTTAAGGTTTCCTTCTCCAAATCTAAGAGCCTTAGGACGGCGTTTTCACCCAAATCTCAGTAAATATCGGTTAGCGATAAAAATGAAGTAGGTAAGAGGTTTCAGTAAAAATTTAGCCACACAATCCTAAAGGCGCTCAAACTGTTTTAACTTTTAAGCGATAAAAGAGGTCCGCAAAAAGTTTGGGAATCCCTGCTTTAGACAACACGCAAACGTGAAACACATTCGAAACCTGCGAATGCAAACGGAATTCCGAGGGAACGAACGTAAAAATTCTTTTGGACGAACTTCATGTGTGATGGAATGTCCGATAAAAATTACTTTGACTCTTTAATAAATAAATTTGGACGGGGGAAAAATGACAAGAGAATGAATGGTTTACTTCCACAATGACGTTAAAAAAAGATCCAAGGTCTGGTTACATCTTCGATGTCCATCATGTGCGAAAATTTATGTATCGTATGTCTCCATGAATATTTTGTCCCTTGTGGTCCGAACGCGACCAGAATGCGGGTCAACTTCTCCGAAAAAATAAATAACTCTTATCTTTTTTTCTGGAACTCTCCCTCTTCCTTTAAATCCTGCAATCATGTGAATTCCTCGTCGAAATCAGGATTTTTCTAATAATTTCAACATTAGGGGAGAGAAAAAAAAATTATGGAATGAAGCGAAAAGAATTTTTCTTTATTAAAAAAAAATTCGAATCAAATTAAAGGTATTCCGTTTTAATAAATGTCCGATCGCTAAAGTTTAGGGGAAGGAAATAAATCAAAGTGCCGAAAGAAAAACCGATTTAATTGTATGGGACCATTCATCAGCCACGTTTATCGCCGTTACAGCGGCGGCTCCTGTAGTGCCTACGGTGTTCGGATGAATAAATGGCAACTCAACATTCCAAAAACGTTTCAATTACCAACCTATGTACTTTTAAAAATGTTTACCCGAGGTGTAATATCAGAACCGCTGAAAAAAGTTTCAGGATACATTACTTTTGTCTAAAAGTCATTAGTCATTATTTTTTCATATATGACCCGGAACTTCAGTAATTACCAGCATAATTTTTTCTTTTAAATTTCAGAGGCCAAACTATCAATTTTATTAACTTATTTGTCCAATAGAAAGATCTATTTGACATAATTGAGTCAAAGGTGTGTATAACCATCTGGCACAAGAATTTTTTTTCCTTTTCCTGTATGAACCTGTCAGATAAAATTTTTTTCTTCGGATATTGCTTTGCCTATCCTTGTAGACCCCTTATATAAAATTCTTCCCAAACTGACGTGTGAGTTAGGACCCACACTTTTATAATATAAGTACATTTATATAAAATAGTATGTATAAAATCATCTTAGAATACGTAAATTTTTTTTTCAGTGGGAAGGAGATGACAAGTTTTTGATTTAAAGAAAAATCCAAGATGAGTAGTATTTTGAGACGACCGGTTGCTGAATTGTCGTGAATACCCAAAATTTATCCTTGGTTTTAATAATTTTTATCCCATTTCTTTTAGTGGGTTCAACTGATCACCTCGGTCCCACTAGCGACGCCACAAAATCTTAAGTTAGCAATCTCTGTTAAAAATCGTCATTTTTTAAAATCAGTTAATAAAATATACCAAATTGTGATATGGGTTTTCGAGAAAAAGTTTTTTAAAAAGGTTCCATTCCGAGAAATCCTCGCTAACATCGATTGGGCTAAAACTTTTCCCCTAAAACAGAAGTCGAGTGGCTGAATTCTAAGAGCCTTTTAGTCTGGAGAGGATAGCTAATAAAATAATGGGGTAATACTATTATACTATTGTTATATTGGATTTTTTTCATTTTATATAAATGATTTTCCCGAGAAAACTCACCCTAATTAAATACCCGTTTGGTTTAACTATAATGAAGTCAAAATTGCGAAAGTTGGAAAAACTCTTCCAACTTGGGCTTTTGATTACGGCTTAAATAATTCAATAAGCAATCAGCTGCGAAATTTAATTTTGAATTCCCCAAGTAAAAATCGAATTAAAAAAAATTAAAATTAAGTCGATCTTAAGTTTTTATTGAGGAAATCCCCCACGGATCGCGTGTTGAAGGCACTTATAAAATAATAGGTTGACTTAATCAAATTAATGTTAGAATGTATTCAAAATGTGGAAAAAGAAAAAAGATAAGTGGGGAAAAGTGTTGAATTCCTTGAAATTTCTTAGTTTATATAAACAAATATACTTTTAGTAGGAAAAATTTTTTAGGCTTGACTCTTAACCATCCTCCCACGTGAATAACTTCCCATAAATGACCACGTGGTCCCCTATGGGTCATTCGGACCCCATCTAATTCCATCCCATTTTCGTGTAAAAAAAAAAAAAAAATTTTAATGTTATTTTATGGTTATTCCTTTGATTTGATTTTTAGATATTAGAGAAATAAATAAAATTGTGATTTGAAAATGTTAAAAATAATGGAGAAAAAAATTGAAAAACGTGTCGTATTGCACAACCACCACGTGGGGTTTTTTCGGACCCCATGATATCACGTTACCACAGCCTGATTGAGACCGAAGAAACGAAAATAAAACTAAAAGAAATACCTTTTGCAGGGATATTTTCGTCCAGAGAGCGGACGGTTATTAAATAAACAGAGTTCTAAAGGGAAAAGATTAGCCCCCGGGTGAGTCAGGAGAAAAAGGAAAAGAGCGTTGGGGTTCAAAAAAAATTCTACGCGGTAGACATAGGGTTGAAAATAATTATTATGACTTGGGTTTTAGAGTGGCTCTCGTCTTGATGAAGAGGTTGGTCTCTCCAGAAAAAAGTGAAGACCCTTCTTCTAGCGACTCCTTTGAAAACCGTGCTTATTCGATTGCATGCGGTATAATTTGGCGAAATAAATAAAATTAGATAGAAAAGAAAACTTTCAAGTGCCTTATTTGCTTGATCTTTCACCCTAAAATCGAATCCGACTTAGATTGCCTGAAGAAAATCGGTAATCGGAGTCAGGGAGTTGGAAAAGGGGCGGCACGGGTGATTTGTCGCCGATGGGAGGGTTTCCCGGCAACACGTACAACACTTTCATTGATATTCCCGACAAAAAGCCGCGGACAATGCCGGAACAGTTGTCTCTTGTCAATACTTTTCTGGCATCGAACAACAACTTCCAACACTCATTTTGCTTTTTCAATTCATTCAGGGATTAATGCTCGCGCTGCTTACTCCGTGCTTTGAATTGTGTTTTAACTTTGTTTTCGACAGTTTTTTTTATTGGCTCTTTTGTGTTCGGGTACGAACCATTCGAAGTTTATTGCTGTAAAAAATATTTAATCCTACGTTTGGAAAAAATGTTTCAATCAAATGAGTTTATTAGTTATTAAAAAGTTAAAAATAAATTCTTCCAAGCCCCCTCCACCCCAAAAAGTAATAAGAAAATATATTAAAAAGTCCTAAAATCCTCTAAAAATAGAGTTTCTTTGAGAGCAACGGGAAAAAAGACATACTTATCTCCGCCATTTCTGCCACTTTCGAAAAAGGCTCGAGATATTTTTAAGATAACCTGCGGGGGGTAAAAATTTTGTGAAGTATGATTAAAATTTTGGTTGTGAAGTGCCTGGAAAAATGAGACGATCGGGACCACAGATAGCCATGATAAAAATTACCAATCAAATTATTTTAGTCTACTGAGTATGGAAAATCCTTTCCCAAAGACATGGAGGGTGTCACAATAACTTCTCCTAGCGAAAGTTAAAATTGGGTTTCAGAAAACGAAGGGAAAGCCCAGAAAATCTTTTGTAAAAAGAAAACAGAGATGTCTATGAACGGACATCAAATTTGCATATCCTTTTTTTAAGATCGTCGGTGGGGGCGTGGGTGACCGCAATACGGATGTCACAATCTTACACAGAAATCCGCCCAACTCCGTTTCCTCCGATGGAATTCGAATATAAATAGTCTCGTTTTAAAAACTCAAAATATAGAAACGTAGATATCAGCAACTCAGGGAGATCTTTTATTTCCACATCTCTGCAGACATAAAAGCGAAGCGGAGCTTGAGGGGGAGAATAAAACGATTAGAACGAGTTGGGATAAGAAGGACCTTAAACCGTCGGTCCCAGTAGCCAACTGGAATAACAATAATATTCCAACGGTAACTTCTGAATTATGGAACAGCCACACTGCTGTATAGATCATTAATTTTATAAAGAATGTTCCAGTCATTTTATTTCGACAAAATTCTCAATAATAGAAGACTTATTTCACCTCTCCAGGTCACCAAAAAATCCTTTATTTTTTTAAAGAAAGATGTTCAAACAAGTTGGATAATTTTTTTAACAAGAAAAAATGGAGGTGAAAATAATTTTTGCTTACGAAAAAACAAACTTCCCATGAAAAGTTAAGTTGGGACCTTCTGCCGACTCTGGTCATGAAAGTTTCTATATTAGATACGGCCTAAAACGTAATCCCGGTAATTTATATGATACACCTTTTTGAGCTTTAGAAAATCCTTAAAACTCTTTTTGCTTGGATAAATTTTAATCCGAGAGAGTAATTTAAACAAATCCTTTCTGATTTATAAACCCATTAATTGTTTAATTATTAATTAATAACACGCGATGACAATACGGAGAAAGCCTCCGTCGTCACCTCTTCAAATGCAGGTGGTTTTTTTGTAACCTAAATTATTTTTTCATCCTCTCTTCTATTTTACTTGGCCTTAACTATTATTTTTATTTAAAACAATTGATAAGTGAAAAAAAAACACCATAATTAGTTAAATAAAAGTGCTATCTGATATCTTACCTCGTTTCTTATATTTTAATTTTTAAAAAACCCGAAGAAAAGAGCAATCAGTTAACCTCACCTGGAAAAAAACAAAAAGAGAAATAATTAATAAACATAGTTGATATTTTGAGATAAGATCAGGGATTCAGCCTTCTAATTTTCAATCAATTTTTCAAAGATTAACTTTCTCAAAAAATTTTTTATTGAGATCCCCTCGATAAATGTTTCTTCCTTCTTCTATATTTTTTTCCCTTTGTTTTAACCTATTTTTAAATCACACTGATTACCTTCGATTTTTTAAGTCAGATACCTCTAACACCCACGGAGCGGGCTTGTCTAATAAAATTTATTCTAATTGGGAGGTTGTTTTAAGATTAATTTAATCAGATTTTCATTTGTATAATATTTAATTTAAAATAATTTTCGTGCGGCTTGTTTCATAATTACTTCCCTTCCATTACTTATTAATGGTGGGATTTTAATGGATTTAAAACGAATCGGTTTTCACAGTAATTTTTAACTGAAATTCGCATTAGAAATTGTATTGGGCGAAATTTTATCAGCTCGTAAATTTAGAGTTCTTACAAAGTTAGAAAGAAGTAGTGCTTTATTGATAAGAGCAATTAAGGTCTCTTATAAAAGATTGATCGTATGATCATAAAAGGTGTAAAGAATGTATTGCGTGAGAGGGTAAAATCTTTCGCGCTCCCCCCTTCACAAAAGCCTCATCGACCGGTCAGTCGGAGTTGCCTCGAAACGAGGGTTCAATCGTAACGGTAGAAAAAAAATTTTTTTGACGTGACTTCTTAAAAGAACGGTCTCGAGTCGCCAAACTAGTCAGGCAAGACTCCCATCAACAGGAGTTTGCCACCTGTCGTCATGGTTTGCCGCTGTCCTGCATAACGTGAGGACTATTTTTCTAAGAAGGGAAGAGATAGGACTAAAATCTAAAAACGCAAGTTAAATATAAAAAAAAACGCCTCGCGAGAAATCACTTCATGGAAGTGTTCGCCAGAAATATGGCGTGTTATACCTACCCACTAAATACATAGTTCGATGTCTTGTATCCATGAAAAATTCAAATTTTCTAAATCACTATTTTTTTTGTAATCAAAAGAACTTTTTCAAAATGAAGTTATTGTAATACCATATAGAGACCGTTTTATCGCTCTGGAGCTCCTCGTTTTTTCCCTGAATATCAGGAAACCCCCCTCCCACCCCGAAATTCGTATATTACTTAGGCACCCATTCGGAGAAAATTCTAAAAGACTTTGAAAATGTGGAATTTCTTTGTGAAAGTAATTTCTCCCGAAATTATTCCAATTCTTAAGAAATCAGTGAGTTTAGTTGAAAAAAAAAAAAAACCAATGGAACACCTTAGCTTCTTCAAAGACCATCAATCTTATTCGAACCCATTTCCACGCGTATGGAGTCGCATTAACAAAGGAGGCCACCTCCCACTCTAATGTTTTCCTGAAGAAAAAGACCTAAACCCGGGACACAACAGGAAAAAAGAGAGAACACGAGGAATGAATACATGACGATGTTTTTTTAAAATAAAATATTCCCTCCACTGTGGTTTAAAAGCGGGTGGAAAAAAAGAAAAAAAAAATCCATTTGAAAAGAAAATATAATCCGATTCTCCATGGATTTTCTTTCAATGTTAAAACCAAACGTCTGGACCGACCGAACGTCTATTCCCAATTAGCGTATTAGGAAAAATTAGCCACAGAATTGTAGTTAGGGTTTCTGGATTTTCATTCGAAATAATATCCAGAAAAATTCCTTCCACACAATCTATTGTTAGGCCAAGTATGCCAAATGAGAAAACCCTCCGCCTAAGCTTGTATTGTGCGCATAAATACCTGTATTGCGCATAAAAAATTAAGAAAACTTCTTCTTTTTAGTACAATGTCTTGGGCAAGTTATTTTTGATTTATGATTCGTGATAAAGAATCAGATAAGAAAATGTCTCTAAAGACGACAAAAATTTACGCCACGTTAGTAATTTACCGAGAAGCCAACTCAGAGACTCGACATAAAAAAAATTAGATAACGAAAAGCGTGAAAAATTTACTATTTTGTTGAAAACAGGTTTTTTTATACCAATTTTTTTAAAAATCTCTTTAACTGCCGTTCCCTTTTTAGAGGAAATTATTTCCCTTTACAGAAATCCTCTCCATTCCGTCAAAGCTTTGAAAACGCTTTAAACCTTACAAAAGTACCTTAACTTCAAGATTAGGACGATAATAAAAATTTCTATCATCATCATTTTTTTAATGCGCTAATGGTTTCGGCAGGTCGGCAAATTTCTTTTCCGACACAACTACGGATAAAAACCCTTCGGAAGCACCATTGTGTTCAAAAGGGATAAAAGAAGAAAGACAAAAAGCACGTAATAAATTAGAAAGGGAGTTGAGTCCAACCGTTCTGTCACTTATGGGAATTTATTGCATCCACACAATTTACAATGCGGAAGATGAAGAGGAAAAAAAAAGAAAACCAAATAAGGAAAACAAACGCCTCTTAAAACTTTAAAAGGACAAAAACAAACAGAACAATCGATGAAGATAAGAAAAAAAAATGGTTTAAAAAAACACGTCTTTATTGATAGTAATTGATTTTTTTTTTTTCAGTTTTCCTCTTGAGTTTCAAAAGAGGCAAACCTAAAAAAAAAAAAAAATAAAAATTTTGAACTTTTTGGTTCAAGATGTTCTTTCTTAAAATAATGGTCCCTAAAGTCCATAAACAACAGAAATAAAGAAGGAGAAAAAAAAATGTTGCGGCTGAGTAGGACAGTCCCAGAGGTAATTAAAACTAGGCCAGTAAAGTTAAATTAGTTTAACGCTTGCAGGTTAATTTTAAGTAATATCGATTTTAATCATGCAAGAAATGCCGTTTTCATTTGCCGCTTGTGTGCCTTCCAAGTTGTATTTTATCATAGACTAAAACGCCTATATATATGTATGTGTTTCAAGGAAAAAAACCTACGTTGATATTCATGGGTTGGGAAACTCCGATAAAACCGTTCAGATGGTATCTTAGGTTTAACACGTAGTAGGCACGTTTTGCGGCCATAAGACACGTGTTGTTATTGCCATGGTTTTGTATTATTCCTACTCATCTACACCTTAACCTAATGCCTCATAAAAAAGATCCTTTTTTTTGTTCGCCAAACTCCAAAAAATTGGAAAATAAATTTTTTAGACATTCCTACAATTCTGTTTCGAAACGGAATCATTCAGTTTGTCCGCTTGGCAGACGTCTCAAGGAACGTCAAGGAAGGTTTGTTCTTTTTTATTTATTTTTATTATTATTTTTTTTAAAGAAAAACATTCGAAAACCTGCTCGAATTGGTCTCAACAAAAGCTATGACTATTTTAAGAGGTGTAAAAGACTGTAATGAATGCAAAACTCTATCAAACGAACTATTTTTGATTACTCGTGGGGTTAACCTAAAAAGCTGAACCTACTCTATCATTTATTTTAATGACCATTTTGTTTTATTTATTGTGCTATAAATTATTTATAGAACATGATTGACTGTGGACAAAGGGGAGGGGGACCGGACGTTTAAAATTAAAAAAGAAATAAAAATAAAAATTGAAAAATCATATTTATAATGTGAATACAAAAGCTCGCCTGGGGCGATTCTGCTCCTCATAGATATTTATGCAATTTCTGGGTGTTTCCTCCCAGTCAAACACCATAACCCAGGATCCGTCAATCGATAAAATTTCTACATAAAAAAAGGTGTTTTTTTAGTTTGTTGTGTACAGTTTTCCGGTTGAGGAAGTTCGACTGTAACCTTTCATTGATCCCGCACGGATGATTGGACCCCCCCCCCCCCCCCTGCAGTTCAAATGTTAGGGTTTTTTTTTTCAGAGATCTAAACACATATCTTTTCTTCTTTTTCCACCTGCAGACTTTGACAAAGAACCACTTACACCTCTGACAAAAGGAATAGCTTTAGAAACACACGGAAGTAGCCATCCGAAGCAGTTAAAAGGTACCATTGTATGTTTCAAAAAAAGTTAGCGGCTTCCAGGAAGGTAAAAAAAGACTTTTAAAGAAAACTTGAAAAAATAAACCTTCCGGTGGTTGCGGTGCTTTAAAAATTGGGAAATAAATAAGTGCTGGCGTTCGTGCCGCCAAACGATCTTAAAAAAATTGATACGCCCACTGGAAGGTTAAGAATATCCTTCGCCGAAGATCACAGTCGCTTAAGCAATCAAAGCATCCCCATCAGGAATTCCCAACTAAAATCTTTAGTAAAAAAACTGTCTCTTTGCCTTTTAAGCTTGAAGATGATCCGTATAAAGTGAGGAGAGGGTAGGATTGATAGGAGTGGGTAAGCTTGTTTACTAGGATAGGCTTAAGGGGCTTTACAAGGTGCCCTTACGACTTACAAAAAAGAAGAAACATGAGGACACTTTTTTTTCTAAACAGTATCTAACCCTCTTTTCAAGTGTACAGAACAGAAACGTAAATATCCCCGCGTTTCATCCTGACAAGTGAAAGCCGGTTATAAAATGCGATTTTCTTTTAACGAACACCAAGGGGAGCTTTGTACACGAGAAGTGAATATCCTCTCATCGTCATTTTCTTCTCTTTAATTCTTGGGAAGTTTTACAAGATTTTTTTTATAAACGTCAAATCATCGAGCAAACGTCCATGAATTTTTTACCCTACTCACTAAGCTAATGAAGCGGAAGGGATTAAAAAAAGAGTTGCGGATAATATCGATTTATCTAAAGAGTATAGTTTGAACTTGATTCAAGTATTATTTAAATTGTTTTGATTCCAAATTAAATTACATTCATGATATTTTTTTATGTACTTAAATGTTTGCTTTTAGGTGAATAATTAATAGACAACAAATAAACTAGAAAACTCATTAAAAACACCGTAATATTACATCTGGCAAATATGGAGGAGGGATGTTATAAAAAGTTGCTTGGATTCAACCCTTCTCTACCTTCATCCTTCAAGGTTTTACTTTTCCCTAATGGTTATCCCAACGGAAACCTCTCTAGAAAATACTCGTCTAATGCATCTTTCGGAAAAGCCGTTAGAGATAATTTTACTAATGGTATGGACAGAATTTTACTACTTTCTACAAATCACGTTAAATGACTTCTGAACTTGCTGGAGCTGTTGTAAATTTTAAAAAAGTTTTTGAGGTGCGTGTAATGTGGCATGTGGTAAAGGAGATAAAGGTACTGGAGCCCAATAGGCTTAATTATAGATGGTATGATAGAGATAATTAAGGTAAAATAAAACCAACTCTAGCCATAACGTTTAAACACTCATCAATTGCTTGGTATAGAGAAACCTCATAAATATTTTCTTTAACTTTCCTAAAGAAAAGTTTTGAATCATTTTGGAAAATCGGCGGAGGGAAGGAAAAAATCCTCTATGAACGGTTTTTGGAAGTTTTTCCAGACCCCAGCTCTACACCAGTACTTTCCTCCCGAAAATCTCACACTAACCAAATTTTGTTTATTTTAGCGAACACCCAAAATTTGGCAATCGGGAAGATAAGGCTAAAACGTACTAGTAAAAGTGGCGATAGCCGGACTCTATTTCTCAACCAATTTACTAAAACATGTTTATCTGAAAAAAATGAAATAAATACAAAAACTTGCTGCTTCTGTAAAAAAAAGAAGTTTTATCGCAGTTATGAGAGGTAAAAAAATGCTGAGCAAAGGAACGTGAAAGTGACTAGGAGTCGATAAACAGTGCGGCCCACAGGTGGTTCTATCTCCATTATTTATGATCCTATAGTATCGATCTCAACTCCTGGCCGGTGGCCCCGTAAAGCGGGCTAAAAATGAGAAGTATAAATCGTTTTGCTCAACTGAAATTATTTATTTTACAATAAACTTTATAATGCCAAGGGATTTCGAAGGCTTCTGAACTTGTTATCGATTCCCTCAAAAACCTACAGTGATAATAAACTTTAATTTTTAACATTTATTTAAATTATTATCTGAACGATAAACTTAAACCTTCTTTAACTCTTTTGAGTATCGAAAAGATTTTTTTTTTTTTCGACACCCACAAAGTTAGAAGCGAGCTCAACTCGTCTAGGGAAGGTTTAAAACTTCAGACACCCACAGAAAGGGGTGCGATCCATGAAAACTCCAGCCGCGAAAATCCTAATAGAATCCTTCTACGGAGTTTTGTAAGCCTTTTTTTAAAACCTATTTCATTGTTCTTCGCATCTATAGAGCCGGATAAACCTAGAAACTTTAACGTACATAGTTTTATATGAGTTTCGGATTCAAACTATTCAATTTTAAAACTATTTTAAGCTCTGAGCGCTTGGCAGTTGGTTTTAACGCCATTCCTACTAAACAGAAAATACCATATTAAAAATTCTCTCGAGTAAAATAGTACCTTTGAATTAATAATAAATTCCGTTTGATCATTTTTTTTTCTTTTATAAAACTTCCAAGAGTTATCGAAATTCCAACTGATTTCATTTTCTTTATCTTGCCAATTTTAATCTCCCCCACCGGTTATGAGTTATGTTATACAGAAGATAAGAAAAAGAGTTTTTCAAACTATCCTACTCGTTGTACCTTGAAAAGAACTAAATTTCTGATGAGGGTACCTTTGAAACTACCTTGAAAAAGAAGTTTCCTTTAAAATGTTTATAAGTGATTTCGTTTATTGCACTTCGGTGTAGAATATTTTAAGCGAGAAGACAAAAGAAAGTTAAGCATAAAAATTAAAAATCTAAGAGCAATCAGACTACGTAGACGTGGATGGGGAAGTCGTTCGAGCGTTTCCAGTAGTGATGTGCTACATCATCACTTCTCTGCGCTACATAAATTTCAATAAATAATTCTAAGCCCATTTAGTTCTCTAGAATTCTTAAAAAACAGTCGCGAATTTTTTATGACTGTGATGGCTCTGTTGAAATGTTTCGAAATTCTCAACTTGCTAATTCTCGTGTTTTCCTTTCTTCTATAGTTTTAAGTCGTTACTTATTCAGTTTGTTTGAATGTCATCCTGTCAATTCCGTTTAAAAAGGTCTATTTATTTATTTTCTCAAAGAGAAGTTATTGTAGGACAGGATAATGGATTTTTATGCTTTCTCTTTGTCAACCTCGGCACTTAAAAAAGAGAAAAAAATTCTCACCCTAGGTTTCTGGTGCACCTCTTGCAGAAAACCGTCTATCGAGGGTATCACATTATTTTCCGAGAAAGTTTAAAATCCGAAATCAAATGACGCATAGGCGTCGCTAACGGAATCGAGGTATTCCGTTGATCCATAGCCCAGAGAGCCCCACAAAAAATAAAATATGGCCCTAAACAGCCATATCCAAAATATTAATGTACTCGTAGTTTGGAAAAATTTAAATTAAAGAAGGGGGGCCTTTGAATTTGGAACCGGGACCCCCAGTGTTTTAGCGACGCCACTGCATCAAAGGAAACTCCTTAAAAAAACTGGCCCGGTTCTCTTCTTCAAGACCAAAACGTAAACAAATGCTTTAAAAAAAACAATATTAAACATTAATTAGTTCCAAAATCGTACAATTGGCGCGATTAATTTTCAAACTTAGCACTTTGCTTTCAACCTAATCCAAGTTGTCGAGAACATCCACATTAATAGTGAGAATGAGAATTAAACTTCGATTACAAAGGGCTTAATTTATAAAGGATATAAATTATAAATATTTAACGATAAGCATATTAAAAAAATGTAGATTTCATAAATTCTTTTTTTCTCACCACTTTTAAAGGGGATTATTCCTATTCCGAACGTAATGTCGGTTTCGATGTAATTGAAGAAGACCGTTCCCTTTCAAATTGGCTTAGAAGTAAAGTGGGATGCTAGGAACTCGTCGCCCAATAACGTATAAAGGGGATTCGAAAGGGTTTAAGGAATTTCTGAATTTAAAGCTCAAGACGGCACTCGGTTTCATTGTTACTGTCTTTTCGAGTATCCAATCTTCGTCTAATACTTATTCTTTTTCATCTCCAGACTAATATTAGGTACAGGTATTCAGTCAATAAAGGCTCAAAAACGAAGTCCATATAGCAACTTAAATAACTAAAAATAATTTTTCTTTTTTTTTATTATTATAACGAGAGGGAAGCTATGAAAAGCATAAGAGCCACTTGAAACTTTCCCTACAAGGAATGAATACAACGGCTCCCTTTCCTGTTAATTGTAGCCACCCAACTTATTCAAATTTCACAGTTTATAGTCATTAAGATTTTTTTCAACACTTCGCTAAACGCTCATATAAAATAAATAAACAAAAATTAAAAATCGTTAAAAAAACAGGTCAGGTACTAAAATATTACACGCTATTTTAAGATTTTTTTTGTAGGTTAGAAACGGTGTTATTTACCTTTTTTCGATAAAAGTCAAATATTTTACTTTGATCGAAAAGCGGGATGACTGACGCGATATCTAAATTTGACGAAAAATCGATCGTTTTTAATGCGTGGAGGCCCAACAATCACGCCTTGAAGAAACCTTTTTCGTTTTTAGATCGCGAGGATTGAGACGAGTCTTCCTTTCTATTCCCCCGGCTTAATTTAATACTAAGAGACACCATTGTTTCCTCAGGATCATCCACTTAATAATTCATGAAAAGCGATCGTTTTTAATTAATTAAACATTTTTTTATTTTTAAATAAAAAGTCTTTTTATAAAGAATCATTATATTGAACGTGACGTAATGAGTGTCATTAGGGTTGAAGGCTTTAACGATTTATTTTGGCAAAACTTGCAGCGGTCATGGCTACAATGAATTGATCGTATGAAAATTGATAGCGAAGCTCCATGTGGATAAAATTAGAAAAAGGTCGTCGAACTTTATATTTATGATAGGAAAAAACGCAAACCGATGGAGAAAACATTTTCTGACAAACAAGTCATTTTTTTTTCTTTTTAAATCTGATTACAAGACATTTTTTCTTTCCAACTTAGGTACTTAATTGTAAACTTTTTTCCTACTGTACTACATTAATTCAATAGGTTAACTTGGGAAATTTGTTGACATATTTAAGCCAAACGTGAGTTATGTTTGTTTTCCATGAAACTTTACTTAACTCTCCGACTCGACCGCTTGAGGCTTACATTCCACTTTTGTATGTTTTTATAATATTTCACGGGGTTTCGTCCTGTTACAATGAGTGACCATATTCATCCGTTTATTTTTTTGACCGATCATCATCAATCACACCTGTCGGTCTATCTACATCCGATTATTTACACCTGAATAAATTCACAAAGCGTTTCATCAATTTCTTTCAGGAAGACGTATTATTAGATAAATAAATTTTAGTGCCAGAGAATAGATCAGCTGGATGCAATTAATTTGACCCGCTTAATCATATGATCGGAATTTTCCATGGAAAATCGGAAGATTTGCACTTTTTAAATATACATAAGGAAAGAAATCTAACCTTTTTTTTTAATATGAGAAATTAGTAAATTCTAAATAATTTAAAGTTCCTTAAAAGCAAAAATATTTTAAAAATTTGTAGGAATGGACTTATGGATAAAGTCGGGGAAACCCTTTTTCTAAACCCATCGAGGATATGTAATAACTTTCTTAAAGTAAATTATTACGTACCTACTTAATTTGGAATGGAAATTCTGTATTTAAAAATACCCCTGCCACATAGATAATTAATTTCTATAGTCGGGGAAACCCTTTTTCTAAACCCATCGAGGATATTGTAATAACTTTCTTAAAGTAAATTATTACGTACCTACTTAATTTGGAATGGAAATTCTGTATTAAAAATACCCCTGCCACATAGATAATTAAAAATCCTGCCACATAGATAATTAATTTCTATTTGGTTAAGAGGAAGCTATTAGAGGCTAAAACCTGAGGAATTGGCTTGAATATCGTTAGTCTCTCTGAGGAAGTGTTAAGTGCTTTATGACATGAAATAGTAGACGGGTAAAGGAAGGGACCCAGAGGAGGTAAAGGTCCTCAGAGAAACGGGTCAGTTGATGGCTCAAGGCCTTCCCTATGCATTCAACGTCTCACCCATTATCATGATTGCGGAGGTTCATCAATCTAATTCACAATTTCGCCCGTCTAATGCTAATAAGTTACTGTCTTATTTTATCTTAAATGATTATTTTAGATCTTTAAATAGAAGACGTGGAAATACTAAAAAATTAATTCTTAAAAAATCAATTTATAATTAATTCTTTTGTTCCTCGGCACGTGCCACTTCTGCACCTTTTATTGTAATTGAAAAAAAAAATTCTTATTCAAGATCGGACAGTGTTAATTAGGAAAAAAGGTTGGCCCGGGTTTTGTGTGGTTGAGAGAATCAATAGAAGCAGAGGTCGGGGGCCCCCGAAAAAGCCTCCTTCCCTTTCCAGCGCGTATCTTTACCCCAACTCAACTATTTAAAATTCCCACTCTAGGATTCCCTCAGTCAAATATTTACCGTCATCCCTCTACTTCGGTAAAATTAGTTTCCAGGGAAAGGAAACTCAATTACCTTTCTTTAACAAATAAAATGCACAGAATCCAATTACGGAGTCATTAAATTACACCGGGCCCGCCAACAACCTTTCTTCCCTCACGAAAAAAATATAATACGTCCGAATTAGCCGTTTTATTTTCATATGGACTTTTTAGGCCTTTCTCACGCAAACAATTTTTTATGTATTTTTTCGCCCTCCCTTTCTGTTCAATTAAAAAAAATGAAATAAAACAGGACGTAAACCATCTCGGTCCCCGACATTAAAAAGATCGTTTGTACATTTTTACCTCAACTGAAACAATATTAATATATATCTTAACTGTCTAAATGTTTTTTTTAAGTAAAAATATTTTTGACACTTTCGACTACATTCTTGATTAAAAAGTCTCCCTTCTACCTATAATTGGAAGCTTAACCTCAGGACGCTATAATTAAAGGGATTCCAGCTATCTTTCTTAAAAACTTTTGCCTCACTCGTGGAAAAAAAATTGAACTGACTTTCAAGTCTTTAAGGGTCCGTTACACAGCAATACTGTGGCATTTTTCGCATTGTTTCGCTCCAATTTCGCGAGAAAACTGTTGGATCTTAAACATTTTTGTTGTCCCCCAATTTAGGAGAAACAACCGGAACAAACCGAATCTAAAAACCGTAATTTTATCAAGTTTTTGAATTTGCTCCCAATTTGCAAAAAATTAACTGAGGTTAGAAAAAAACTTTCTTTGTTTTTAGCGATGTTAAACACTCATAAATTTAAATACAAACTCGTTTCATGGAGTTTTTAATTTAAATCATAAAAATTTTGGTTAAAAAAATTTACGTCTGATTTTCAACATTTTTATATTTTTTGAAGAAAAAAAAAAACCTTTTGTATTTAATTAAAAACTGAATTCTAAAGCGAAATCAAACTGAAATATTTTTTTTAAATCAACAGTTTTCTCACGAAATTGAAGCAAAACTTCAAAGAAAAACTCCGCCATATTATGTGGTATAACGGACCCTTAAGAGAGGCGAAAAGTGATTCATAAAATGCGGCCGTGAAGTGCTTCAGAAGAAGAAGGAATTTTTTTTTTTAGCCATACATATAAAAAGTGGGTTTAGATTCGTTTTTAAACAGGTCAAAGGAAGTTATTCGATATAGAAACAGGTTGAAATTTCTCCCTCGGCAGCACAATCTAAGCGGCACGCATGGTTTGAGATAACACGCCTTGTTAGAGAGTGCCACTTTATACACGATTTTCTTTTGTCGTTTTTGTCTTTTTTGCTAAAGAAATTCGCCTATGAATAGCTATTCACCATAAGCTCAATATAGGAATCAAGGAATCTATTTTAATTTGGTCTTAACTTTTTTTTTTACCACAAGACCAATCGGATGATTTTAAAGAGGATTTTTGTTGGGAGTGGTACTTTTTAAGGAAGCTCCAGAAAAGTACTTTTATTTCCTTTTTCTATTAAAAATAAAAGAGTTGAGATAATATTTAATGAGTGGCTATTTCCGGAAACGATTCCTAATTGCCATTGTCTGCAGGGTCAGAGGGCGTTGACTATTTCGATTTTGAATCGGGTCGACTCGGCGTTGAATTGGTTTTACCCTCCCGGCAATAGATGCTTTCTCCCCTTTTAAATCATTAACGAGATTGTGCGGCTTTCGGGTTGGTAAGCATTGGATTTAACATTTGTGGTTCCGCTACTTGGAAAAACCCCAATTGTTTTATAAGTCCGGATAAGATCTTTTGTGAAAATTTTAACCGAAAAAGCGTCTTCAAAATTGAAATTTTTTTTTTAATTTTTTAAAGAAAAAATTCATTCAACTAAAAGCCATTCTTCTTTCTGACAAAAGTTGACAGTATCTGGGGGTGTCCTGTTTTTCATTGAAAAAGGGATGAACGAACTTGAAAAGCATGAAGCTATGTTATCTAGGTTTTAAAATCATAAAAATTTAATACTCTCGATCTACGGTTTTTATAAATGGGTCCTATAGACCCCAAAGGGTCAAAAAAACCTAAATAAATTTCTCAAAATAAATGTTGTACCCTCGAAAAACTGTTTTTATGTACATTCTTCACTGAGAAAACTTTATCCCATTTTCAATAACACCTAAATAGCATATGAATAGAAATGAATTTTTAAAATAAAAATAAAATATCCCTAGTTTACGGTATTTTCTCAAAGGAGAGGGCCAAGCATAAGTTTTAATTCTTTACTCTTTTTTGTTAATTGTATTAGCCACAGGCCTTTACAAAAGGGGAGGGGGGTTGGACCCAGGCGGGGGCTTTCGCCATAATGCCTTGGCGCCCTTTTTTCGGGGCCAACTACCAGAGGAGTGGCCTAACTAAATTATCCACGGATTTTGTAGAAGGATATTTTTAATTGGAATTTAACTTCCAACCAAAAATCCCTATACCCAACCTGGGATCGAACCCCGGTCTCCGTGGTGAAAGTCCAAGACTGAACCCACCAGCCACGGAGCCGGTTTAATTTATAGGAATCAAGGTAAAAAAAAGTGTGATGACTTGCGGGGGGGGGGGGGAGCTATGGGAAAGGTGACCCAAATGTCCAAATTCCAAAGCGATACGAATCCGATTCTATCCGATAAAAAAGATGGTAAAATGGCTGTTTCTGGACTAGATAATCGAAGAAAAGCATTTTTATCTAGTGGGAGCTCTTTGACCAGCCAGGGGGCTAAGCCCCAAAAGGCCTCCCCAACTCCAATACCTATAATAAATAAAAGAGATTACTTTTGGATGCTATCTTGGAATTTATTATAATATGTTTAACGACAGTGATGTCGTACATTATGAATTTAATTTTGAAGGAAGACTAATAATTTATCAACGTCCGGAACGTAATAGGTTTGAGGGAGTATTAAAGAGATATAGGCGCTCTTTGACAAGGAACACATTATTTCCAGCTGAGATAATAAATCTTGTCCTCTCAAGGAGGCGACTAGATTCAAGTGCACTCAATCAGCCTTTTTGCACCTGCAATACGACTTAACCCGTTTATTAAACGAAATTCGGATTCGGACGTAATTTATGAAAGGCGCTAATTAACACTTTCTGCGATATTATTGATCTTCCGTGGAAATTCGATCTGGTGACAAAAAGGGTCTGCCATGTTGAAAAACCTCCAATGACCTTTTATACCGTGCTTCGCACTTCCATTCAATTCAAGCGTTTTCTCACATTTCACGTTCATTTTAACGTCTTTCGCTGACAGTTGGAAAGTCGACTCTATTCGCGTTGAAAGGAAAAATAAACAATTTTTTTTAAAGATAATTGTTAAAAAACCATCTGGATATTAGAAAAACTAAATTAAATCTAATTATCGGAATCATCTACTTGAGATTGACGTTTAATAGCAAGCGGGATCGTCAATTTCCGAGTCGTCACGAACCGTTGAATCGCTCGATGCTATTATCGACGTCTGCTCTTGATTGAACTTCACAAATAAGGTTCTTAAGAAATCATCGAAATTTGTATAGGAAAGTTTTATAAGCGGAGGAAAAGGTGGATTTACAAGGAGTGGGGGGAAAAAATAAGCAAAACAATAAAAAGTACACTACACTGGGAAACGAGAATTGAGAGGTAGCAAACTGAGGGCATACGAGAAAAGGAAGCTACTAAATTATTGAAGTTTCTTCTTCCACTTTTACCTCCTGTTTTGCATTGTCGAGCCTAAAAGTAAATCGGATAATTTTTTCCCTCTGAAACTTTTTTTCTTCTCCTTAAGATTTTTTCTCGGGATTCTTTTATTTAAATATGTAATTCTCGAACTTTCAAGTTCATTAGATCCAAAAGAATTTAAATATACTAAAACAAAGAACATTAAAGACAACTCCACGATCGATGAAGGTCTCAAATCAATCCGGGGTCTAGAAGAACCTCCCCCCCCCCCCCCCCCCCCCCGATAAAATAAGTTATCTTTTATATCTGAAGTACAAATGTGCAATCTGCAAACGAAAGAAACAAATCTCAGAAGATTTTAAATTATGCAATTTTCATTAATTAATTGATCCTTTTTAATAAAATTAAAACACCATTTTGTAAATAATAAATGGTAGAGAAGTAAAAATAAGTTTAAAGTGAAAAAACCATAGAATTCAAATTATTCTTCAAACGGCGACAATCGGTTTTATTTGAAAATAAAAAAAGAAATAGAAGAAAAAAAGTTAAAGAAGCTATTTCCGAGAAAAAAAAATGCATAGAAAGTGAAGGGGCCAATTAATAAGCCTTTTATTCTCCGTCTTGAAACGGTGATTTTTTTGTTCTCCAACCCATTTTTTTTCTTTTATGTTCGATTGAAAGCTACATCAAAAACCATACGAATGAAAGCTTTTAAAATTGAAACACCTTTCAAACACTGTCTGCCGTTTCGAATAACTTCCCACCCACATAGTGAAAAATGTTTTTTAATTTCACGATGTTCACATGGGATAAGTAAACACGATGTAGCAACTTCATTTTAAATTAAACAGACAGTTTTAAACTTTTAATTAAACATTTTAGTTAAAAGGAATTATATTAATTATAGCGATTGCTGTATTGGAGTTGTTTAGCGAAGTTTCTATGTTGAAAAATAGAATAAGTTTGGATCTAAAGTACTTTAGTATTGATTTTAATGACAGAGGTGAAATACTCGGGTTAGACACCAAACTAATTCAGATTCAAACAACTCCATTTAAATGGCTTTTTGACTTCCGATGAACGCTCGTTTATCCTGAACAACAAACGTTTTGATTAACAGGTGTTAGATTCCGCTCTCGTTAAGCTAAAAAGGAATAAAAAACCAAAAAGCCTCACACTGTCGAGTGATTACTCTGCTCATAGAAAAAGTACTTGTCTGGAGCTGGCCCCAACGGGAACTTCCTTAAAGAGAGGGAAAAACGTATCAGGGGAAAGTTTTTGACACAAAGGGGTCTGGAAGACCCTTCCCCAACAACCCGACAATGAGGGAAAAATAATAACTTCTTTAGAAGTTAAAAGATACCAGGGTACTAAGTTAAAAGTATCCAAGTTAAAAGCCAATTTAAGAAGGAAGCGTTTTCCGGCTCTCCCATCGAACCTAAAAATGATTTTATTAACTAAAAACTTTCATCTTTTCTTTTTCCCGAAACAAAAATGAAGAATGCAATGAAAAATGATTTTGGGGGGAAATGTATTATGCGAAGGGTTCATAATGAGCCTTTTACAAACAGAAGGGTAGCGGGAAAAACCACAAAAACCACAATATGAGACAGAATTCAAAAACCTTTTTCAACCAACGTGCACGATTTCATTTACGTTTTTCGCCAAAAGTCAGTAAGGCCTTTATAAAACCTGAGTAGGATTTATTATCGATTTGAGAAGAATTCAATGTTTTTAATTAAGTGGAAAATCTTAAATCGCGGATTCTTAAGACCCTACATTTTTATTTCTAGTGGATCTTTGGTCTACTGAAGTCAAAACCTGTTGCCGGCGACATGGAAATATGGTGATAGGTCCTCCTCGTAAAAAATTAGTAATATTACATAAATAAATGCATTATTATCTAATCAATGACCTTGAATTCCTCCCGCAAGGCGCGGCGGTCTTGCGGGTGAGGTTTGACTTTCGCGCCGCGTTCTTCAGACAATTAAAACCTAACCGATCAATAAAATATCTGAAAGGGTACTTGAAGATTTTAATTTTTAAATCTCATTTTGACTTTTTTTATCTTAAAAAAATATTGCTTTTCATTGGTGTTGTTTCAGAATTTTCAACGTGTTATGTTAGCCACCCTTTGTGAGGAAATTGTAAAATGGGACTCTGGCAAACATCTCTCTGTTTCCTTTTAATCATTGATAGAGGTAGGAAAAAAAACCTCAACTCGAGTAACAACTAACAAATGCGTGCCTTTTTCTTTATTCAAACAATATTTTCGTTTTATCTCAGATTCAAAAACATTAACTTACATATTTAAATAATTGCAAACGTAAAAGCTCCGAGTTTTTATTCGAAGAAGATTTAAAAAATTTAATATTCTAGTTCTGTATAAATCAGAGCAGTTAGAAGCCTAAATAATCGTAGTTTAATTTAAAAGATGTTAAGTGGTTAAGTGCTTGTCTTCTGGTGTAATATTGCATCTTTTGGATCCCTTCCAATAACGCTTATCATACCTTAGACTCGAAAGGTTAGGGTAAAAAAGAGGGAAGCGAAGATAAAAATGAAAAGGGAAGAACGCTGTTTTGAAAAATAGAATAGATTGGCAATACAGGGGAGAAGTCGGATCTTGTTTGTAAACAAGAGAAGGATACTGTTTAATCAAATGCCGGCTAACTGGGGAAAGCGGGCGGGGGTTTCCTTTTGACTGGGAGTGCTAGGAGTAATCCTAAGGCCAGGGGATCTCTTGAGAATGTGTCTAATTAAGTGTGCACGAGTTTCACTGTCAACTCTTCTCGAGTTTATTGCCCCGTTTAACCCCTTGAAAGGCAATTAGGCTTTTTTCTTAAAGAACTCAAGTTAATGAAGGAGTAAGGGTGTTTATAAAAGTTAGAAAAAAAGTCTTACCTCTTCGTAAATGAAGTTGTCGATCTCTTCCAGTGGTTTCCCGTAAAGGTTTGAAGGAAAAGGTTCAAATTTACAAGGGAGAACAGAACCGTCTTCCACGCTAAGTTTACGTTTCGGTTGGAAGCCATAGTCTTTCACTAACTGGGCGTTCCGCGATTCTTGTTTATCGAGGGATTCCCGAGTGAACGGTTTCACTTGGAGACGAACCGTAGGTCTGGAAGGCTTGTGTTGGCTTCCGGACGAAGCGGCATTCTGGTCTTGATTTCTCGGAGGACCTCCAACAGCTCCCGGAATTCCACCTGGTATCCGCACGGGAAACATTTTACCCGCCTATCACATTTTAAATTTAAAATGAGCGCGCGAACAATTTCCCCATTACGCACTTTCCCAGGGTGGTGCATAGCAACCGTTCATATAGATCAAAAATCCACCATTATTAGCACTGAAACAAAAAAAAAAATTATTAATTACCATACAATCCAAAAACTAAAGAAACGTTTTGACCCAAGAGACCCTTTCCAAAAATATATCTCTTGAGGGCATTACAATAACTCCCTTTGTTTAGATTCCAAATATGTCCTCAGAAATCCATATTGACCAGCTGACCTTTACAGAAAGTTTTTTATTCCTATTAATAGGAACCAAAATGAATAAAGACGGAAAAAGGAACAAAAAATACAAAAAGCAATTATTTTTTATTTGGCCTGAGCCCTGAAGCCATAACTAGGAAAAGGTCAAGTGTACATTAAAAGAATGTAAATAGCCCCTTTTGAAGTCGAATGCAGGAGTGGACTGAGAAAATACTAAAACAACACTTGTATTCCCCTGGTAGCAATCAATAACAATTAATTTTTACAAGAGTTTGACGTCAACTAATTTTAAGATCTCGAAAAAAAATTGGGGGATTAATGAACGAAGGTTTTCTTTCTATTTCTTTGGCTTTCTCGAAAGAAAAATTAATTTGGATTTTTTTAGGCCAAAAATATTACGGTAGTCGTAATTCTATGGAAGCCACATGAATTCAAGGATATAAAAAAAGGGTACTAACATCCACACAGTAAAATGACGCTGTATAATAAAATATTGTAAAAATAATCTTTAAAAATGTTATATACTACAATGTAGTAAATATATTCAAATTAAATTATTTCTCGTATTTTCATATGTTGTGTTTACTTTCTTGAGGTATAACTTTCGAAAACTGGCTTTCGGGGTGGAATAGTCCGCGGCCAAGTTTAGGCCCACCTCCCACAACGGCATTGTTATTCACTCCTTTCACTAAGGGTACATTAAGCCAAATTTCTCTATTCAACGTCAGAGTCACATCCGGCTAATCACAGAGGTTTTCAAGGAAAAAAAAATTGTAAACTAAAAATATGTCGGTTGTGGTGAATTAAGAAAAACTGGACGATTCAATGAAATAGCGGACAACAGTGGTCGTCCAACCGACCAGAGAAAATATAAAGATTTGGGTCAGTAAAAAATACAAGGAAAGCTTGGGGGGAAACTATTACGTTTTCTGAGAACGAGGGAGTTTTATCTCTCGCTCTATCTGAAGCCTTCACGGAAAAGTAAATGGGTCTACACCTCGGTGTCTCTAGCTAAACAACTAAACAGAACGTTTTTTTTTTCACTTAACAAAAATATAAACAAAGAGTCATTATTTTAATGTATGGAAAGAAAGGGAGAAATCGCGAGAGTGAGAGAGGGGGAAGTGGGTTTTAATCGAGGAGTTTCATGATGAATAAAACTTTTGTCATTTAATCACTCTTGTCCTAAAGAATCGATATTCGAACAATAAAATCTACTGATATATTGGAACGGTCGGCTATAAAACGGAAACATAATAGCTCGGAATACAAGTGGTGGGGGTTGCGGAGGGGCTTTCTCTTCTACCTTGGGATTCGAGAAGTATGGAAATTACCAAAGTGGTGAAATACTGTCATACGGAATAAATTATAATAGGGGTGTCAGACTGAGTACGAATTCGTAAATCTTCTAGTCAGTATGCAATTTGTGGTTCCCCACCTTACACAATAAAGGTTACACCCACCTCTATTGTTCCCGCTTACAAAGGCTTGTCATAAAGGGGGTGTGGGCGGAGGAGCGGAAGCCTCGGTTTAGACTCCCAAGAATAATATACTCGACTAATTATCGAAATTTTAATTTGTCACGTTTCGAAGACAAAAGTTTTCTCGGTTTATTTCTTTGCTTCGATATCGACCGGAAGCCCCAGGGGGTCACTTCGTTAATGGCTCAACGAGGGACTGAAATTAGATTCGGATCAGCTACGCGCTAGTTTTGGTTTCTTCAGAAATTCGACCCGGATAAATCGAGTGTTTTCAATCAGGAACGGACTGGGGATTGTGGGTAACCGAAATACACCAGCGCCCACCGACTCAGGTGGAACGGAAACTCCATCCCTCATTTTCCTGAATTTTATGCTGTTCAATACATTTCTTTTGGACCATCCAAGAACCACCATTTCCCCCGAATTTTCGTTTTCCTCGTATATCCTTCTTCTGAAAGACTTTTGTTGTTGTCAACTTTCCTACTTTATCCAAGAAACTCCCCTTTTTACTCGATTTTCTTTGGTCTTTCTGGCGATTTTCTTTCAAAAGGGTCTTTTTGAGCGATTATCTAGGATTTTGGTCATTGTCCATCCTTTATACCGGATTTTTGTGAGCGATTTGGGGCGTTTTTTAGCATTTATCCAAGAAAGACTCTTCTTTCCTTATTTTCGAACGTTTTCCTCGTTATTTCTTCCGAAAAAATCCGAAAAGCTTCGCCGTTTTTGTTCAAAAAAGCCCTTTTTATCGGATTTTCTGTTGAAAAGACGTCACTTTTAGAAGTTTTTGCGACGGAAGAGAATCCCTAGACATAGGGAATCTATGGACAATAAAATTCATTGTTTTGTAGTAGAATCTCCTATTTTATAGTCGGCCTATTCAGGCTGTTTCATTACCGGGTTGCGTATTGAATCGACCTCGGGTGATTCAATTAAATCTTATCTTCGTAACAGCGAACAGCCCTAGGCTTCTAAGGTTCGCTCTGCCGCTCATTGGAAACATGGATAATCCACAGCTCACCCCACTCACGAGTTTCATCCCAAATTCGACTAATGGCATCCAATTTTTTCCCCCTTTATAAAAATTTTTTAATTAAAGTCTTTTCGCGTTATTACTAACTTAAAGTTATCAACTAAAATCTAATATTGGTCGAGGTCAACGCCTACGAGAAGGTCAAGATGAGATTTTTAAAACAGGCGCAATGTCACGCAACTTGGCGTTTTTGGAATCAACAATTTTTTTTAAGTGATTAAATGGGCCCGTACTTTTATAGTTAAAAAAATTTACTTTTGCCTTTCTTAAAACTACATCACATCTTAAGTGAAAATATTTTTTCGCTAGGTCGTAATTTTGTCTTTTTTTTATTAAAAAGTGATTTTTTGTTTAAATTGGGACTTTTCATTTATATTCAAGCTATCGGGAGCCTAATCAAAATCCTATTTTAAAAAATGGAAAATTACTTTTTGATATGGGTTCTTTTTTCTGAAAAAATAACAGAAATGGATGTTAGTTTTTCTAACGAGGAAAAAAAAGAAATAAATATTTATAGGTTTTCTCGACTTTTATTATACATCTAATTGGTTAATAGTACAAAATACATAATATGAGGAAACAGAGGTAATAAACAGGAGTATTTCACGACTGGTTTCGACTTAAAAATCATCAGGTGAACTATTTTCCGTTGTTTTGGTGAACTATGTTCCTGCCTTTCAGCTGTCCCGGAAAATCGCCGTGTAGATCGAGGAAAGATTTGAAGATAAACGGAAAATCCTGATGATACCTCTTATGTTGAAACCAGTCGTGAAATATATCTTTTCATAGTCTCTCTCTTACTCAGATTTATTTTTATCTATTAATTACCCTAAAAACCGTATTTAAAAACGTTACTTAAGGAAGCCTTTTCTCAAGATTTCCTTGAAAATCGTTCCTTGACGTATTAATGAACCACCTTTGAAGTGGTCAAGGTGGTTTTCGAGGTAGCTAATGAATAACCTTGAAAATCCTCGAATGGAGGGCTCTCATTGGATAAATAAAAGAAATCCTTCCGAATTCCCTCCGTTTTTTCAAGGTAGATATTGAGGAGACTTAAGGAGTCCTCGAACAGAGGGCTCTTATTGGTTGATGAGAAAACAATCCTCGATTTTCGCTTATAACCTTGCCTAAGTTAAGGGATGTTCAAGGTGCCCTTTTAGTTAAAGAAAGGAGAGTTTAAAGGAATGTTTACAAATAGGCATAAGTGTTGTTACCCAAAATAAGCCTTAGTTTAAAATTGATTTTTTTTAAATTAGCAGAAGAAAAAAATCGTTTGATGCTCCTTGAATGTTAGTTTTAATTTAAAGTTCATCATCATTCAAAACACAAACGCAAATTTCATTCGTGACAAAAGTTGTTTAGTTGTTCATTTCTCGACCCTTGTCACTCATTAGACGTCGTCGTCGAGAAAAGTCAAGAGCGAAACGTTGCAAAACTGCGGTCCAGACAAGTTTCAACGGAGACAATCACCATAATTGTAGAGTCCCCCGCCCTCTTTTTTTAGAAGTGGCTCAACATTAATTAAAGAAGGAGGGATGCTCCTACGCTGACTTTAAAAACAACTAATGAAAGCCGTGCCAAAATAAAGAATGGAATAAGAAGAGGGTCGCATAATAATCGCTAAAAGTCAATTATTTTGATATAATAATTGCGGGTCCACGCTGTCCTGGAAATACAGCCGAAAAAAAAAATCTCACGAAAAGGGCGTTTTTTGGAACTTTTATAATATGAGATCTTTCGCCAAAAAATGGAGAATAGAACCAAATAAGCCAATCACACGTTGAGAATCCCCCCCCCCCCCCAGTGATATTCGATTTTTGATACTCCAGTGTCCGAAAATGGGACCTACTCCATGGTTTTTCTGCTCATTTTCTTTGATTATTAAAAACTCAAAATCTGTTGTTATTATAACTGAAACATGGTTGAAATACTTATGAAGCTTTACGACGTTATTTCCACTTTACGAGCATATACTGGACGTTTTATAGTTTACGGTATTGATATAATCAGCCAGCATAAAATGTGCAAAAGTCAGATTTTCATAATTAATTGCGCAAATGAAATATACTATTGAAATTCTGAATAGAATACGGCCGCTAGAATGTAAAAAGTTTAATAATTTAAAATGTTGGTTAAACCTGATTATTTTTATAAATTAAATTAATGAGACAGACAAAAGCGACTTCCTTGACCCACAAAACGTTGGCCAGCCTCATTTTAAACATTATGGTCGGCGGGGCTTTAGATATTCTTACCGCCAAGCGCCACTGCTTCTGTTAAGAGTTGCATATTAAAACTTTCTGCGGGTTCTACCTGAATGTATACTGTTCAAAAATTAATGCCCCTCCTCTTTGTGTAAAGAGTATATCTGTTGTACGATTTTCTTAATCAAAAACAACCGCAGTTCTTAAATTTTGTCTTTTAGGTTAAGAGTATTTTTAGGCAATCAGAAGAGTAGGCGAGGACTTAAATGTTGATAAGATAGTTTTCCCTAAAGAAAAGGAACAAGAAATGAGCTTTTCCCCAGCGTAGTTCCACCACTCGATAATAAAGTTACAAACGTGAGTTGCGTAATAACTGTCAAGTTTCTGGTCGACTTTCAAGGCTTAACCACGTCAAAACCTCACGACAATCACGCATCCGATTCACCCGACTCATTCAAGCTAAATAACAGGAAGGAGAAACTTGAAAAACGAATTTCCCTCTAGGTGATCGGTAGTGTCATAATGGCTACAACACCTCATGGTGACATCGGAATTTTAAATATTTCATGAAACTCAAGAGGAAGTTGAAAGAATAAATGAGGAAAAGAACAAGAAAACTTTTGGTCCCCTGAAGACAGTAGAAAAAGTAATTTAGGTCTCTTTTCTAGAAAAGAGAAGTAAGAATAGCCCAGCTGTCTTTTTTTTCTTTTTTTCTAAAGGTGGCTTGACTCAATATCGGAGGTTTGCCAAGCTCTCCTCGATTGGCTCATATACCACGGTTAATTACTAGAAGTCTACCTCAACTTTTTTTTTTCTCTTATCGACATGTTAACGCCTTGCTAAATAGACTTTTTTTAAACCCGTGTTTCTTGTTGATTAAATAACAAAAATGATTTTAATAAACAGAACGAAATGAAGAAAGCAGGTGGGCAAGTTGAAGGAACTTTTAAAAAACAAGTCTGTCGTAGAAAGATAACGGAAAAAGCTTTCTTCGTGGAGGGCGGAGTCGGAAGGAAAAGGCCGGTGGATCAAAACATCTTATCATTTCTGACGTTTGTTTCATACTTGATCCAAAATGAAGAACACAAAGAGGCAAAACAATAGGGCAACGATTGATTTTTTTTTCCACTCTCGTAGACTTCCAAGTCCCCGACTCTTTTAATTCTCTTTTTAAATTGTTCGTGCTGCCTGGTTTTTATAAGACGGTTGCGGACGGTGTGCAAGAGGCAATTAATTAACATAACTAATGCCTCGCAAGTCGCGGTGTTCGTGAAAAGAGTGGTTAGAGGGTGGGGAAGTGAATGAAGGAGAGAAGAAAAAAGGGGGAGTTCTTTCTCTCTTCTCCTCGGCTAACCCCGTCGAATGCATTTTCACCTTTTTTATTTTATACCCTCACGTTTTATTTTCAGAACCCTATTTTAATCAATGTTTTAAGGTCCGTCCATAAACAAAAGTTTTTTCATACGAAAACTTCAAGCAAGTGAAGAGAGCCTTAAAACTTAAAAATCGACTTTCGGATTATGGCCCTGAAACTCCCGATTCATCTTTGTCATGAAAATGTCCTCTTCAGTCGCAAGATCAAACGTGCGGAAGAATTTTGTTCCCTTTTTGGAGCGAACCAAATCCCCCAGCATTTCTGATTGCAGAGTTTGGTGATCAGTGATCACCAACTCCACCGATTGGGGGCCGGGACAAAAGATGCTGAGGACTAAATATTTTTTCTCTTCCTCTCTGTCGATGGATATAATTTTGTACTAATGGGGCACGTGGCCGAGGGGATTAAGGCAACGGTCCTTTTTAATTCCCTCGATGATAAAAAGGTCTTGGGTTCGATTCCCGCACTTCCCCCGCTCCTGTCCCTGGAGTTTGAGGATCCCAGGGAACGGAAAGATTATGGATTTTTCTGTGCGCTATCTTTTAGTCCCGGACCTTACGACACACCAAGTTCCAACTGACGAGACAAAAAGCGTAATTTAGTCGTCAGTATATTTAAAAAAATCGTTTTCTTCCTTCCTAATTAATAAGAAGCCTTAAAATGACAGAGATATACAACTTACGTGTTCCACAAAACTACAAAAAAATCATCCAATATTTTCAAGTTGATGGCAAAATGAACTTTAGAACACCCGATGAAAATTGTCGTTCTTTAAAAAAATTTATTTTATATTTTTTTATAAAGAAATTAAACAAAAAACTATTAACGTGATACAGGCTTCAGTTTATTATGTTAATCGATTCATTCAGTCCTAATTCTTGAAAAAGGATAAACAACGATCGTCTATTCCGCCACTTTATACGCTGTCATAATATTGCTTTTTTAAGCATCTATTATTAACAAAAGACCACAATTATAAATTGCGTGAGGGAAAATTTGAAGGTTCATTTACTCCGTATTTGCAACAAAAGAGGAACCCACCCTTCGAAACGTTTTAACTAATTAGGGAGCTGTTTGTGCACGTCACAGAAGTTGATAATCTCACAGACTGCTCTCGTTTTTACCTTCTGGTACTTTTTTAAAGCGTATATGTGTGACGATAAAAATAAAATACGCGATAAAAAAATTTCCGGCTAAAAGTTGGGGATGACAGAAGTTGATTTTTACCTCACTGTCCCACGTATTTGATATGTTAATCAAGAGAGAGTGAAAAAAAGAGAGAAATAAAAGCTTTTATTCGCTTAAATTAAACATGAATATTCATTTTTGTAAAACGCATTGTGGTGATAATCTGTGAGGTGTCAATTGCAATTGAAAATTATAATATTTGAAAAGTCCAAGACGTATTTTTTCTGAGATGCTCTTGATTAGGGCCACTTGAGGTCGGGTCAATATCAGGAGAAATAACAGGTACTCATTTTCATTGGGTATCTCGATAGAGAAAAGAAAGTTTCAAGAAAAATTCGTTTTCTGCGTAAACCCACGCGATCCGCAGAGTCCTGCATCCCGAGTTAAATGGGTCACACGAACGCACAAATTTTCTGACCACCCGATGTCTATCGGAAATCTGAAAAAATCTCGGAAACTTGAATTTTTGAACTTGAAGTACCGTCTCCCGAAAGGATTACATAGGCTTATTCGTGTTTTTGGAGGGCGTAGGAAACACGCTGTTCCTTTCGTAGAATTAGTATATTACATTTACGTGACCACATTTTCCACAATGATTTAGAACGTGAAAACACGAGATTGTTTTGTTTCGTTTGAATAAAAAAAATTCGGTTAAACCACAGCTTGTAGGTGAGTGATTAAGGACTCTGACATCAAACAGGCCTTCCCTCTACGGAGCTTGTAAGAACTAACCAATTTTTTGCCTTAAACAAAGATTTCATAATCATTTTTAAAATGCGAAAACGTGTTTATGCGCCATTTCCTGATCTTTTAGATAAGATAAATTGAAATACGGCCTTCCCCTTCATTAGGCTAGCCCTGCGAGATTCCTTCAGGCCAAAAAAAATTCTCTATGGGTTTTTAAGTGATTCAGATTTAGCTAAATTGGATAGATACGACATAAAAGTCTATTAGGTAATGGATATTAGTTATTTTTAATTTATGTCCCTATTTGAAGATATAATTTATCCTCTTGGGAATTTATTACTGGACACTCTACAAGAAAAAGGGTAAACAAAGCATAATTAGGTTTCGGGTTTAGATTCTGGACGGATTTTTACCCAGACCCTTTTCTTTGGGACCCAGTTCGTTAATTACTTGGCCCTAATTCAGCTCGGAATTCCGGAGCCTATTGACGCTTCAATAGACCCAAGGGATTATTAGAAGGTTAATTAATGAAAGAGAGTTTTGGTACGTGGAACCTTCATTTTATTCTTTTCTTCTATTATCTTTTCATAAAAAAAAGGTAAGGAACCATTTTCTTTCTTCACAAATAAAAGTTTTTTTTAATGATAAAAATGACAACATTCCGTGCCTGAGTTCGTAACTTTAATTATACAAACATGCACTTAAATAATGTAATTAAGTACCTTTCAATCAACGAGTTTTCGAGCATCCACCTGAAAAGATATAAAAAAGGGAAATTATTATTTTTTTTAAATTAAACATTTTTTAAATAATCGATATCCCCTGGGGAACTCTGGTAGACCCTTAAGGCTACTGTTCCTTGGCTGTTTTCAGTGGAACAAACCATTAGGGCATGAGAAGAAGAACGCTACAAAAAATGATTAAGAAAAAATAAAAATTTTATCATTGTGATTCACCAATTTTTTTTTTCCTTTTCGATACAATCAAAGATGTATGCCCATTTACGATGAACCATGTTATTGGCTCTCTTGTGGTTCGTCGGATTTTATTACTTCAATAACGGGATTTACTATCTTCGTACTTTATTTTTAGTTTTATTGCAAATACTATCTGATTCTATAGCCTTTGCTTATTGCATTTCATTGATTTCACTCGACGTGCTTACCATCGCTTTAACCCCCTCCCACAATTTTATGGTTACGAGTAGGGTATATTACAATGTTTACATTCCTTTTTTTTAGTTTGCGGAATATTTTTTAACTTTTGAGAGCTCGTAAATCAGTAAAATTCATTATGAGTTTTATCACTGTCTAGACAGAGGAAATAGTTTTTGGCCTCGAGCACATCAGACTTCTCTCTAATTCAATTTATCTTCTCTAAAAGCCGTCATTTTTGAAAAGTTTCAAACTGGGTAAAAATAGAGTTTAGTAATTATTTATGCATTCCCTCAGGATGTATGATTTATTAGCCTGTAGTTTGAGAGATACAAGAGATTTTACGAGAGCGATTTCGACAAATTAGATTGCGAAGACGATTCCCTCTCACGTGGTCACTTTAAGGATTTTAGTGGCTACCCGTACCGAATAATGGAATATCACCATGGTTACCCCCGAAAAGAAATAGAAAAGGGAATCTAATCTATGAAATAAAAATTGTTTTCGGTAAGTTTGTAAAAATAAGTGTTTTCTTGATCGTTTTGATTGGTCTATTTGACCCTTTTCTCAAAGAAATCTCTCTTTTTTTTTAATTTTTTAAATGTTTGGGCAGCATTTTTGAAAATTTTGTTTTCGTTTTGACGACGGGATCTGAAAAGCTCACTTGGAGAAACCGTCTTTTAAGGGTATTACAACACTATAGTTTCATAAATTGTCGCGTTAGTTCTAACACCGGACAAATCATTTTTACAAAGTTTTCAGGAGAGCCAAAATACGGATTAATTTCTCATTGGAATCAATGCATATCCTGTTGGCTAAATCGTGAACTACGCGTTTTCTGTTGGTAATAGGGCAAAACTACCAACGGAATTCGATCCACCACAAAATTTACCATCAGAAACAATGCCTAACTCAAATTGATAAAAAATTACTTATTCGGTGTTAGAACTGGGAAACGGATTGGACGGGAACGCTCGCGATGGATCTCCGCCATTTTGAGAGATTTTTTTTTTTCGTTTGACCCCAACGTGTCTGAAGGAATCATTTCCAAAAACCACCAATCGAGGGTATCACAATACTATCTTTTGAGGAACGTAAAAATCGTTAAAATGTCCAGATTGCCCACAAAATTACTGACAGATTCTGGTAATTTCGATAGGGAGAGAGAAACTCAAAGTCGATAAAGACCCGTTTTCTAAAACTATCAATCGAGGGTATACCTCTATCTTGTTGTTTAACACGGTTGTGGGTTCGCCTGTAAGCGCAAATGTTATAAATAATCTTTTGAGAAACGTTTTTGATGGAATACAAATTATTTTAGCCACTATTTCTTAATGAAATGTGGCATTGAATGATAAAGAAAGAGAGCGAAATTTACTTTAAAAATTCGGTCTTTGACGTCTGAAAATACGAGAGTTGGGTCGGAAGTGAGTGAAAAAAACAGCCATTCTGTTTGGATTAGAAATTTAATATTTTCGTGCGGCATTGGCCTACCGAATCAAGGGGAGGTGCGTGTTGGCTCGTAGTAGTAAGAGTAAAATATTCCAAGGATGGGATCTTGCAGGGTCTCTGCAACACGTTATACGGAGCGCAAGCGCCTTCCCTACGGCCACCGCCAGTATCACGTGGATCAAGACCAAATATTGTATACGGGAATAAAGTTACAGAACTTATCTCGATGCGGAAATTTCGATTCGCCTCAAACAAAGTTAGCCTCCCTTTTTCTTTTATCAAAAAAAAAAGTATTTTAAATAAAAAATTTGAAATGCAGTTTACGAGGAAAAGCTCGTTAAAACGGCAGATATTTCACGAGAAATCGGAACTAAAAAGCCACATAATCAGAGTTAGAGCATAAAATTTTAGCTCTCATTTTAGCGAGCCTAATGAAATTTTCGTTGAATTCTACACAGAGCTAACTCTAAATTAAAAAATTTTGGTCAATTTATTCGATTAAAAAAAATTGTTTGAAAAAACGTGAATCAATAGTAGGTTTTGTCATGGCGGGGGCTCCGCCATAATGCCGTGACGCCCTTTTAAGGGGCCAATAGGGAGTGGCCTAACAATAGAGACAGCAGGACTTGATCAGGAGCGGTCACCCACATTCTAACCCAAGCCGACTTCGGTGTTCTACTGGGAACCGGTGTGTCTCTCTTTGCGCGATTCAAAAAAAATTATTGTCGGAGGAAATGTACCCGATATTTTATTCAATGGCGATAACGGATTTCTGTTCAAAAGGATAACGACTTCCGACAACACCGGGTAGGAGAGAAGGGTGGCTACACGCTTCTGGATCTTGTTCTCCATTAATCATATTTCCCAGACGTGCGGAGAGCTCTCCACCTCCCAGAAAAGGGCTATCACTATTTAAGCGACGAATGAGGTATTAGGGGAGCCTTATAAACATTAAGGAATAAAACGCTAACATTATTTAGTTCTAAATTGAATCTTTTTTTCAACGGATGATTCTGTTAAATTTCCTTCCAGGTTGAGTCCTTTATGATAAACAAGGGGTTTGGGACGTTTAAATCTGTCCCCGACGGAATAATCCGTTCCAGTAGATTCAAGTACCTGATGCTTGAATATTAATGTCACAGACAAACAACAAAAACTTTATCAACTTAATTTAGATTCTAATTTTCTTCCACCATTTTTGTTTAACTATATAATTTTTAATTATTGACTAATCATTTTCTGGACAAATCTATCGAGTTTTATGAATCATTAATGATTTTAGGTTATTTGAAGGTTGAAGGTCAACAGAAAATTCTGCCTAGTCTGGCGAAGAACGGATCTTATGGATTTTCCCTTTCTCTTTGTCGATCTGCCGTCGCCCATATACCGTGTAGAGTGGGTCAAGTAAAAAGGAAAAGGTCCACCTGACGAGGACTATTACGCCGAAACCGGTTTTTTTTCATTTCCTCGTTAACTATTATTTATTAAAAATTAAATATTTATAACCAACCCCTTAATTTAAAACAGGTGTGTTAATTATTGTTTTAACTTGCCTTGAAATTGTGCGGAAAAGACTTTACATGTGGAAGAGACTTAAATTGCCTGGTTTAAAGTTTAAGCGAAAGGCTTTAATGAGTCCGCTGAGGTCTCACCGCTCCTTTGATCCCAAACCAATTGAAGTAGGTACGTGTCGGTACCTACGTCAACATATTATATTACGGTTTTAATGTTTTCTTTGCAGACGTCTGTTCTCGTTTCATTTTAAATTAAAGTAAAACAACTTTTTAGAAAAAATTCGCTTTTAACGTTTGAAAAAACAAAAGCAAAGGTGAATCATGAATTATATGAAAATCATGATTTTCCCGGGGGGGGGGGGGGGGGGGAACAGAATGGGAAAGCACCACACGAGGGTTCTGGTCTTGATGTTACGAAAAATTGGTGAAAATCCAATGAAAATTGCCAGCCTTTTAGTGATAAGCAAGTGTTGTTTTGATCCCACGGGTTCTGGAAAGCCGTCTTTTGAAGGTATTACAACTACTGTCTTTTGAGAAATTTAATTACATCTTACACAATTTAGGCAAGTAAAAAGTAAAGTATTATTTGTTATATTACATAGCAATGAAGTAGAGAAGATAAAGTTTTTTATTTTCCATGGTTGATATACCCTCTGGGATGAACCTTGATTAAAACGGTAGTTACCCCTCTCCCGTCCTCAATTCTGTTTTGTCCTACTCAAACCGACCTTTTTTTTCCTCCCTCATGGACTGATTTACGGGAGAAAAAAAAATTCAATGATCAATCCATTATATTCTGAACATAGTATGCGTGAAAAATATCCTGATAGCTTAAGTTGGAGTTAATGGGATGATCTTTCCTGATGTTCCTGGGTGATCGATTAGTTCGTGTTATCTCCCGACCACTTCCGACATTCTGATAATTAGCGAACTTAAAGTGCTCTTAATTAATTACTTCTCACCCGACAATCTTTTATTTTAATTCTTGATTAAAATCGTTCTGGAATAAGAAATTGTTTGTTATATTGTGTTTATTAGTATTAAATAATTAAACTAAAGAGGGGTGTTATTATCGCGTTTACTATTTAAGCCCTACGTATATGGGTCGGACGTAATCAATGCTTTAGAGGTAAATAAACAGGGTAGGGTGTCATGTTTGATATGCAAACCCACTAATCAAACTCACTCCTTTACGCTTCTGAATAGACATAAAATGCATTATTTAGCACAAAGTTACGACCTCTTCCAAACATGCATATTCTAACGATATTCACCGCGATTGTTGCTTCTAATCTCAATATTGTCGGAGGGGGTAATAACGTCTTCGATATAAATGAATCAACCAAGTGTAATCGATATAGAAACGGTAGCGGATGAGAGAAAATAGCTGATGCAATTTTCGTAATTAAACAACTAACGAGTTTTTAGTGATAAATCGGCCCCGACGTTCACCCGCCCTCTGTGCCGTTCATGATATCGCTTTACATCGTTACGGTTAACATTTTATTAATGATCGTCTCGGCTTACCTCAACGGATCCATTGTCAGTTCACGATCATAAATTTTATAGACTATTCTATCTAAGTTAGAATAAAAAATATTTCATTCCTGCTTAGCCGACTGAGAAAAGGCTACCTGGAAATTTAGCCTGCGTTTTCCTTGCTTTTTCGCTCAACGAACTCGTAACCAGATTTCTGGGTTTTTGAGGCCTAAGAACCAAGGAAAGGGTTAGGTTAGTATTTGGTAAAGCCTCAAAATACAGTCAAATTTTCTTATGTAATTGTGTTGTATTTCATAAGTAACAGGGCGAAATAAAGCAGGAAAAGAAGTCATATTTTTGGAGGATAAAAATGAATGAGTTTTAGGAAAGAGCCGTGAGTAACCATACAAATACTTAACTTTAATATGAAAAGGGGTTTCAAGCTTAAGCCCCATCATATTCAAAATCCCGAACACATTTTATAAAGATAAAACTTTATAATCGATATCCAAAGTCGACTCATTTCCTTTATGCGGCCTGTGGATCTCTATATCGATAAAGAGTTGGACTAAACCGGATTACGCTGAGGAAGAGAGGGAGAGAGGAATCAGGGGCGAGTTGATGGGGTATTCAAAGGTTTAAAAGTTTCAAGGTGTGAATGAACAAAAGCGGTTTTGGGTGAGAGGACTTACATTAAAGCTTCGAAAAGTAACATTCGCCACAAGTTTCCATCCCCCTCAAAGCACTTTTTGAAGGCCGCCCTTTCCACTTGACGCCCATTCTTTCCAGACTGACATTCCCATCGCGAATTCTTTTAAAACATCAAATAAATAAAATTATTTTAAATTAACCGCAGGTAAAATGTATATAAAAGAAATATAATTTTAAAAAATCATCGATGTGTAAAAAATTGAATTTTTATTAATGTCTCCCCCTTTTTAATTTCGAAGATTTAAGTAATTTCCTAAATCCTTTTTCAACATCCTGTTCATTGAAAATCAGACTTCTTTAGTCGATATAATTTGTATCAGTCAAAGGATTCCAGATTAAAATTTACTGGAAGGTATAACCACTTTTTCATCCCTAATTTTTTTTTCTTATTTGACTCTTTAAAATTAAAATTAATTGTTCCCTCCATTTTTTTTTTTTTCATTTTTGACTGAAACCTTTGAACTCTTTTTTATTAAAATATCTTTTGTCAATCTACAAAGAAAATATTAATAAAATATAATATCTTCAATTTATAAAGAAAACTAATAAAATAAATAAAACGTTTGCTTTAGCTCCATGGCCTTTCATTTCTCATAAATGAATTTAATAAGAGAGAAGATGAAAAATATAAGTGGGTGGATAAAAGGATACTTGTATAATTTATTAGAATTTAATTATTTTTTATAAAAACTTTTATAATTGTTTAAAAAAGAAGTTCCACCTTAAGATAAGAAATCTAAAAGTTATTGTTTTACTCTCACTTGTAGCGGATTTGAACACCCGGAGATACTCAAAAGATACCATAAATAATTTTTTTTAAATAACCATAAATCTTTTTTCTTTCTAACTTTCAACCTTTTTGACAATGGCCAAAGCCCCTTATGGAACTTGAGGTGAAAGAAGGAAGATTACAATTTATCAAACATGCAAGACGCGACTGCCTCTCAAGTGTTCCCTATACTTATATTTCTAAACGTGAAGAAAAAAGGCCATTTTCACCCATAATCATATTCAAACATTTTAAAATCCTTTGAAAGACCTGTTTCTTTATATATTGGAGCAAAAAAAAAAAAAAAAATAATAATAATAATAATTTCTTAACTAAAATTTTGGTATGTAAGATACAGTTCATGAATATTCATATTCAAATATTGACTTTGGGGTTTACTTACTTCCTCCGTAAATTTCTCCCTAGCATCCTTAATTGCTTGACGTTTGTAACCGAAATGAATCATTTGATACAGAGAATAAGGGATTCAAATACAAAATTACGTCAAACATTATATTTTGTTCCATACTACGATCACTCTGCAATCTGGTTCTACTATAGAAAATTTCAATCGTCTTTTTTTTCTTAAAAAACTCGATAAGTTATCAGGTAAGTCAGTTACTAAGTCGTTACTAAGTCATGAAGGAGATTGCGGCCATCGCTTCCCACATCGCGATATAGCTTTAGCTTTTAAATTAATAACTTTGCACTTTCCGAGGATGTCAAGGAAGAAACCGCTTTCTGGCTAGGGTAAAACTTATTTGGGCAACTTTGAAACTTCGGTTGAGATTATCTGCGATACTACTAACGTAAAAAATATTTTTCTATTTTCATCCACGTCATAAACGTCAAAATAGCATTTCTCTCCCAAAATGAAGAGGTAAAAAAAAGCAGATGAGATTGTAATTTTTAAACACATTTTCCTTCATAAAAATATTATTTTCCCTAATTATAATTTTTTTTCCCCAAGGACTAAAGTAAATCTTGTTTGAAAACGTACAAACTTAGTAATGTCCTTCGTTCTCGTTAAACTTCCCCTCTAAGTTCCCGAAGAAAACTTTAGATTTCTATATACTTCAGACTGGGTTACACAAGAAAATACCTAAGATTAATTATAAAAATCAGGAATTTTAACAAACAGAAAAATGGAGAAAAAATTTTTATAATTTCTTTTTAATCCTAAAAAATAGCAATGATGATGGCTTGGGGGTTTACTTGCTTGACTCACAACGAGGGTTCAATCCCCGGGCTGTCCGGAATCATTTTTTAATTGGAATAAAATTGTGTCAGATTAACTGTGAAGTTGATAAACGACGTTGGCTGGGTATAAATTGTCACAAAATAAAAAATGTCAAATGGAATGAGTTAATCCTATTGTAAAGTGTAACTTCCTCCCAAAAAAGAGCCTTCATATTTAAACCTCTTTGATTTTAAAATCGAGAATCAAATCGATAAAAGCTAACCAGTGACAAAAAATAAAAAATCTTTACTTTTTTATTAGTTTATAGCCGTTATTTCGTCTAATTAAAAAAAATGGTTTCTTCAGCCGATTCAAATATTGGACATTAAAATCCATTCCGGAGTAAAAAAAATGATTCTGTAAGCAGTTAATCGGCGTTAAAATACTGTGTATTATTTTTTAGGAAATTTGAATAGTATTAACATTAATCGACTCGGATAAAGGTAGGAGCCCGCGGTTAAGACTCAATTACGGATTTCTGACCCCTTCCATCTTCTTCGCTCTTAATGTATTTAAATTTTATTCAGAGCAATTTGTTTTTCGATGGAAATTTCAGGTCTCATCATCTTCCTACCTTCGAACGCTCATCCTGAACTTTTCACGTCAGTTCTTAGTCCGTTTGTAAGTCGGCAATTGTACAATCTACACGAAGAATCTAAATTATCCCCTTATTGTAAATAAGTCGACGTGAATATTTAAAGGTTCGAAAAACATAATTGCTATAATTCTGATATGGAGATGCATTCTTCGAATTTTGAAAGATTTCTTATTGTCGCGATTTTTTTTTCTAGAACACTTCACACTACTAACTTTATATTTCCCAAAATTACCAGGCGATTTTTCAGGTAAATTTTTCCCTTTTTTATTTTAAGAAGTCCTGTTAGGTTTAGACCAAGTGGTTTTTCAAGAAAATATAAAATATGTAAATGTAACGAGCCCTCAAAACCTACAAGTCTTGCGGGTATGGTAGAGAAGAGCGCCGTGCTACGGCCGTAGCTATAAATCATAAAATATTACCTAGATGCTTATCATAGAATCTCTAAATGGAGAAATTTTAGAAAAACCTATTACCCATAAAATGTTATTTCTGAAATAACATCAAAAATGGAAATCATTTTATTCTTAAATCTAAATTTTTTAATGTTTACTTAACATAAAATTTAAAGAAAAAACATCCATTTGAAACCATAAATAAATAAAAATTTCTCTGAAATTCGTTCCTAAAACGAGTGATAAAAATCTCGCCTTAGGCAAGTTAATAATACCTTTAAAAAAACATGCAACTTTTGATATATCGTCAGATAAAAAAATCATGAGGTCGATTCCCGACAAAAAAAATGCACAGAAAGGATTTTTGGTCACTCATTATCGTTAAGTCCAAATTAAATTAATCTTAATTTTATGATAAAATATTTTTTTTAATATTGTAGAGGAAAAGAGGAATTACCTGTGGTCAGAGATGGCAGCCATTAGACCATAACCCTACATTCAAACTCCAATAATGTGAATATGGAAGTGCTCAAATGCTACGTACTTTGAGGAAGGAATAATCATTGAAAAATCAATTCAAGTTTCAAATTAGTCCATACAGGGGGAAAAAATTGGAAGGTCATATTACAAGGGTTTTTAACGTTATAAATTGCACCCTTAGCTTTTTGAAATACAACACTGATGTTAGAAATAAATAAAAAAGAAAAATTTAAAACGTGAATGAGTGTTTCCCGAGTTTTCTCCCCTTCTCTCTTATTCTTCATATCTCCCTGAGGCGAAAAAAGAGCCTAGATTGCTTATCTGTTGCCGTCTTAGTCCTGTTTTAGTCAAGAAAGTCTAAATCGCAATTTGTCAACTTTTAAAAGAAAAAAAATTTTTAGTAGACTTACGTTCCCGGTTTTTTAAGATTATTTATGTTGTGGAAATCATTTATTTGGTTTTTTTTCTACAAAATGATTGATTTCTAATATTAAGTTCGTCAAAGAGAAGTTATTGTGAAACCCTCCATGTCTGGTTTTTTTGGAGAGGATCTTCCAGACCATGTAGAATAAGAATGATTAGTCGGTGAATTATTTACTTTCCCTGTGAGAAATTCGTGATTAATAACTAAATTTAATAGACAAAATTATCCGCTGTGTTAACAAGGGTCTCAAATGTGTTTAGTCGCCTCAAATGGCAACCTTTACGCAATTAATCTTTAATTTAACCGACCCCGAGGTGTACCGGATGCAAGAAGGATTTCAGAGGAGGGTAAATAATAAAGCTGGGTAAAGTCCAAAATCCTTCTACCGTTGAATGAGTTATGTATGCAAGTCGAATCACGCTTGACAGAAAACCATTTCTTCAGGCGTAAAAGGAAAGAAAAAAAATCTTTGTATTAAAAGACGTTAATTATTACTGTTCCATGCGAGTGGTTTCGTTCAAAAAGTTAATGGACCTGACTAAATAGTTGGTGAGTGAGCAGGAGTTGAGGGGTGGATCCTACCCTTGTGGTCGTTTTCGAGGAGATGTGGTGGTTTATAGGGGGCTAATTTGAAGGATGTCCGTCTGGCCCGTTTTAGGCGAACTGGCTAAAACGTAGTGCCTCTATACACGGAATGTTTAAAAAGAGAAACCTTTTTACTCCTCTCACGAACTTTTTCCGAGTTAAGGAACTTCACCTTTTATATCGACTTCAAAGCGAGAAGAGTCAATTGGTAACTTCTTGGTTCCTAAACTTTTTTCTTACAAACATATCTTTTTTTAGATAGCAGGGAGAAATTAGGGCTATTCAAGCCCTTCCGCATGGCTTGGCTGGCGGAAGATTTTCATTGTTAACTTCCATAAAAAAAGAGTTATTGTAACACCCTACGGTCTTTTAAAAAAGGTTCTTTCATGACCCATTTCTTTTTTGATAGATCCAATTTATTTTATTTTCGATAGCATCCCTTCCCCATTTGAAAGTCGCGTCCCGTTGTCCACACGATCTTAGGACGGCCAAATGTCCAGCTTTGAAGGAGTCCCTTTGAGTGGCCATTCTAGGAGTTTAGCACCCTAGACCGAAATTTGGCCGTTTTCCTCGATTTTCTGGATTAGAAAACTCCATTTTATAAGGCGTTCGGGATTTTAACATCTTTTTTACGGATTTTTAAGTCGCCTTCCTCGATTTTTTGGTGTTAAACACCTGTTCCATCGGTTTAAGAACTATCAGCACCCAATTTAGGGGTATTCATGTGTGTGGAGGGTGTCCGAGCGTTTAACAACCTGTTACCTTGATTTTTTGGTGTAAAAACGCCCGTTTAGCAGAGTGTTTAGGCGTTGAACATCTTTTTTAGTCATTTTTTTCGATTTCGCGTTTTACTTCTTGAAACACGTTACCGGACCTTTCTTAAGAGTCTTTTGCTCAAGAGAACCCTTTAAACATCTTATTTATTTCACAGCGTCCCGCTTTCGAATTTGGGACATCTGGTCATTTTAAGGATGAAGATAATTGGATGCCCATCCGGAAGCTGACGTCGGGGCCAGCACTTTTCACCTGAGCCGGAAAGTGCTCATAATTCAGGGTTCAAAAAGTATGAATTTGATACGGAGTATAAAATACTAGGACCCTTGTTCTTCCCATGAAATCACCCAAGTTAGCAAAGTTTGAGATTGTTCTAACTTTTCAGTGAGATTGACCGTAGTTTCAAGCTTAGGGCGTTAAACCACGTAATATTTCTGACTTTCTGTTTGCCCGCAAACTGGTGGACGTGAGTTAGAAACTAGATGTGTCAAAGAGAATGAACTAAACGTCGTAATATTTAAGGTTCGATACAACAAAAAAAACGATATCCAATCGAGAAAAAATTATAAAACTTCTTAAAGAATAATAAAAAAAGTTAATAAATAAAAATGAAATTAAAATTTGATTAAAAGAACGGAAATATAGTACTTAATTAGAAAAAATTAATTTTCCCTAAAAGGCTACTGAAAATTTTAATAACGAAGCTCGCTCCCCTCAAATAAGAAAGTGCTAATTACAAAGTAATCAAATCTTTCGCTTTGTAATCATTATTATTCAATTTGTTTGCAATATATCCCTTATTATTAAAAACAACGGAATCACATCATTGTTTTTGAAACAATAACCTTCAAGCTTTCACAGAGTTTGTTAATTATGTCGCGAGTGGAGAGTGAGAAATCCCAGTTTTCCAATTGTCATATACAAGGGTTCGGTTATGCATGCTAACGATTGGGAAATGCAAATGCCCCCGGCGGTACGAGGTCTACGTTCGGCCCTGGGTGGGCTTACGTAAGCTCGGAAAGGGCCAGGCGCACGAGCAATTAGCAAAGCCCACGTTTGGACAAGTGATATATTGCCAAAAGTATAGAAGATAATAGATCTCTTGGGAATAAATACGACTCGGCCCAGTGACACATAGCCCATCTGTTATCAGAGTAAAGTCACTCCTCTGGTTTAAACCGACACGTTTAGCGATTCCCGACTCTCTTTTCAAAAATATTTTACGTTCATATTTCCATTTTTTTTTCTCTCTCTCTCTTACCAAGAGGGATAAAACGAGTTGAAGTAAAGGAAGTTGTTTCCGTGTGTTTGCGGGCCAGTAAATCAGATCGGAGATACTAATAGCGTTAGCTACTCTGTTACTTGTACATAAGTAATTGGCGTTTCGACTCACAGATTGCTCTATTATAATGTTAATTAACACATTAATTAAATTCCGTTTAATTTCGAGCCATTCAGCCATCTCTCTCCTCGATACACGGGATTTTAAAATTCAAAAATATTTCTCTGTAAGGAATTTATCTAAAAAAGTGGACGAGAAGCTTTCAGGAAGAACGGGGCACGACCACATTTAAAATTTTAAAAAAGTGTGTGTTCTTTTCAAAATTCTTTCGACGAAAAAAATCCTCTGCCAGATTTTTGGTAGATCTCCTTGGTTTTTTTACCCTTTTACTGGCAATTCCTTCGGTTTTAGTGGCTAAGAAACCCTTTAAGCCCATTAAGCCCTTTCAAAGGCGTTTTCCTCGGTATTGATTGCAGATAAACATTACTTTTGTTGATCTAAATAAAAATTTGAGGGTTAAAAAGCTTTCTACCCTGCAAACTGGTTGATAACAAACGCAAGCTTAAGCAAGTCGAAAAAAAAATAATAAAATGAATAAATAAATAAAAATTGTTTAACTCACCGACAAGTTTATAACTGCGGTTTTTCACCCCACAGGAGGTAATGAGAGCCACGTGTTTATTTTTACTTTATTGCTTGTAAAGTGTTAAGTTATATTTTTCCATCCTCCTGTTGGGATAAAATAAACTTGAACCCTTTGCAACAGTCTAAATAAAATATCAAACTATCCAAAAAATTGTTTTCTTTTCCCTAAAGGAATGGGCCTGGATTTCGACATAATTCTTGACGCCCTGTTGAATCCAAAATAATGGAAAAACTAGAATTTAAAAAATCCCCGAAATCATTACAGATAAAAATCCACCGGAGATTGAACCCTGCAGGAGGAAAAAACATAATCTACAAAAAAAAATAAATCCGTAATATATTCTAATTTCATAACAAATGTGAATAGTGTATTTTGGCCTACCTTAACAGCAGTCGAAAGGAACACTGTGAACAAAAAAGGTAATCTTTAAATATCAAATTAAAATCAATCAACCAAAGTTTTTGACCCAACTGCCTTGGGCTTTCTCAATATGGCTACGGGAACAGTGCCAACTCTAATGAGTAAGCTAACACAAGGGAAAAAAATGCTTCTACACGAGAATCCGTGGTGTGAGAAAAATACATTGATCCGAGACCCAGAAAGGTCAAATTAGTTAAATAAAAACCAGAGTTTCTCTCGTGTAATTTTTATGGATTAACAAAAACTCTGAAGCAGGGAGAACGCGACTCAAAACCCCCAACACCCCCTCATTTACCACCCTAGGATCTTTCAAAAGGTGTATTGCACTTCATAAATTATTTTTACGCGCTCAAAAACTGTCATCGTAGTGAAAAGAGTCTATTTAAAATAGAACCTTCCTTGTTTGAGAAAGTAGTTATTATTAAAGAAGAAGTGAAAAAAATAAGAGCTAGAGGCACTTTGTATAAGAAATCGTTTGGAAGACCGTACGAAAAATGTTTGAGGCCAAAAGCAGTCCCGGAAAACGAGCATAAATTAACTCGAGTAGGGAAACGACAAAATATTGAACTAAATTTTTTTTCCTGTCTCTTTTTATCTCTATTATATAAATTAAGACAACATTTATTTCCCTTCCCATGGATTCATTATCATTTATTTAAATCCTTTTATATTATATTAAATTTAAAAATAAAATTTAAATAATATCACATAATTTCCGTGGTTTTTTTTTTTTAACCCAAAGTATTAATTTCAGGCCATACAGCTTCTTATCTTTCGCATTTGGGGCATTTTTTCAGGAAAATGAAGACATTTTTTTTATTCCATTCATTTAAGTGAATTTTTTTCTCAATTTTATGTTTAATATTTATTAAGCTTATTACAGGTAATTGCTTGTATTTCATAAATATTCGATTGTTTTATTTCTTTTTCATATTTCAATTTATCCGTCGGTATTTTTAGGTCGCTTTTGAAAAAGAAATCTAAATTTAATAATCCGTCACTAATTTTTTAATCGTAAACTCGGCTTGGAGCCTGAAAACGAGAGGTGTCAAGCGAGTACGTGGCATCAAAGGGAAACCCTTCGGTATCAATTTAATGCAACCCTATCGACCATGTAGCCACTACGTAGATTGCAGGGCACTAAAGTTAACACGGTGAACAATAGCCATTAACCTAAAGCAAGCGATCAAATTATGAAGGTACTAATATTTCAAGGAGAGTTTCATCGCAATAGGTATTCTTTACGGCTTGGCCGAAAAATGTGGATTCGATGACAAAAAATCGAGAATGGTACCTAAAAATCCAGTTAACTCGAATGGGACTTGCGAAAAAAAACCGTCTCTGTTATTAGTATCCGCATAAAAAGTCAAATAATTTTTTTTAGAGACATAAAAGGGTTGTATTTTTTTTTTGTTGGAAAAAACGGGATATTGAAGGTGAACATAAAAATTTATTAATTTAATGATAGTCAAACGTTGATAAGCGAGTTAAAGCTATTGTTTTAGATCTTTCGAGTATTTATCTCTACTCAAACAGGTGTTCAAGTACCACTCTTGCCAAGTTTCATTCGCTCGAGTCTGCCAAGTCAATGAACAATCAATAAAAAGGGATACTAAAAGACCCGCTTTTTCACTTCCCTCTGTTCGAGAATTCATTGGGAAAATTATTTTTTTAACGAGCTTCTACATTTTTTTTAAACGTTAAAAGTTCGTCCAAACTTGCTTAAGGATTTTTATTTTCTTTCATGGTAGAAGCCGACTTAGGAAGTTTTCAATGTTGAGCTTCTCTGATCCTTATGTATTTCAACGTCTAGTTTCCTCTCTCCGTAAAAATCAAAAATATTTCCCCAGTTTTGAGACGTTTTGAAGGTTTCACAATAGAAAACTCGTCAAAATGATGATTCTTAGGATTTTTAAAAAGTGCCCTTTCAAAGTGAAATGTCGAAAACCATTTCCCTTCTTACATCTCAACATTTTTTCTTTCTTCTATTTACTTGACCTTTTTGTTCTCCCCTACTTCCAGTCAATAAATTCTTTCGAGAAAAAAAAAACGTATAAAATGATTTATAACGAAAATGAAAACTTCACATTGGATTACTAATTGCTAATTTATTACATTACAGTGAAAACAATAAAATTTCACAAGAAAGAGAAAATGCACGTTAGATACGCGACCCCTCGTGGCGTTTTCTTGATAGGCCGAAGATAAAGAAATAGGCACCATAGCATAACCTCATTGGTATGTTTTGGGTATCACACGGTTACTATATGAACCCAGGGCGATCGATGTGACGGCAGGCCGCTACAACGACAGAGTTTACGCTACCTACTTTAATTTTTCCTTTTTTTGCTGTCGTTTGTAAAATATTTAGCTTTGAAAAGTTTTGCATGTATTCAATTATTTATGTAAGTTATCACATTTTTGTTTTTCCTTTTTAAGTTAAAAAATCATTAATAATTTATTTTTAAATATTTTTTAAAAAATGAGCTCATTGAACAAACAATATTCAATAAAAAATCAGCCTTAACGATATTGTGATTTCGCTTATGCCGTCAAAGAAAAACCAATAAAGAATTTTTTGACCGAGACAAACATTTCTAGTCACGAAATAAGTACATAAAGCTTATAACCCATCAAGTTTTTCCCCCCTTTCCAGAACTCCCATTTCTTTGGTCAATATTATACGATTCGACAATTTTTTTTCAAACCTTTACGAGTTTCATTTCGCCGAGTAATTTTTTTTTTTCCTCTTTAAAAATCGGGTTCGCTTACTGATTAGACTAACGAGCTGACCCCAACGGAAACTTCTTTAAAGTATGAGAAAGTAATAGTTTTTCATCCTTAATATCTATTTTTAGCATCAAGGTAGAAAAAATTAAGTCTTCACCCAATCAGGCCGCACGGAACCGGGGTGAACAGCCTAAATTTCTTCCTACTTTGGGAAGGAAAAAGTTAAATAAAATGCAGGTGTTTGAGTGAGGCCAGTGGCGTCACGAGAACACTGGGGGGCCTGGTTTTAAAATCTTTTCATGGGCCCCCCTCCGCCTCTTTTCTGAGCTATTATATGAGGTGGAGTTTGTGAAAAACTAGAAGGTGAGAGTTAAAAAAGTTAGACGGTGTGACGGAAGCCCTTCCTTCCCACATGCTCGGAATTATCACAGTTTTTTTTTCGTGGGGCCTCCTGGCCCGGGGGCCCAGGTTCAACACTTCGATCCCAGTAGCGACGCCACTGAGTGAACCGTGGAAAACGTGCCAGATACTAGTTTTGTTTTCTTATTTTTTATGATTCTCAGGGTCGCTCAGCGATAAAACAGCCATCTTAATCTACATAATCGAGTTTGCAACACCGGCCTCATTCAAATGCGGCCTTCTGATTAGCAATAACCGCTAATTAATGTGTTTTACGATGTAAGTCATTCATTTACGGCATACACAAATAAGGCTTCAGCGTTTATTAGGTCCCCATCGTTTATTACGTTCACAATTGTGGATCATTTCCGTCAATTGTAAGGGCCTTTGCTTCCTTTCTTTATGGATTGCAACCTAGTTTATTGATTCTTTCTACTTTCCATAGGACGAACAAAAATTCTATAAAGAAAACCACTTTTTCAGGGTGCAAGTCCGTCGTAATCGCCTTCTAGAACTCCACTGTCCTCCGGGACTCCGAGACCGGAAAGACCCGAGTTCGAATCTCACGACTATCCTATAATTTTGCCAAGGTCAACGTTCGCTGGTGGTGCTGACGGAGAACCATCTCGAAAAGAGGTCTTCAGCTAAGAGGATTCAAAAACATTTTCCTTGCAAAAAAAATTATATCCTCCTTTTTAGTATGTTCAAGTAATTTTATTTTAAAATAGTTTTCGTACACAATAGGCGAAAACAATTTGTTGAATCTACTCAAACGAGGTCAAAGAGAGGAGGAATTCTTCAGTCCACGTTCAGACCAAGTACACGGGTTTTAAATTTTTACTGCGATCCGGCTTCCCTTTCTATTATTCATGGAAGTCCCATTAGATGTGGGGAGGGGATGCGTATATAAAACTTCGGTATAAAAATTTCGTAAACAAAGTGAATTTCACGCTCACAATTTTATTTTTTTTGGTTTTTAATTCTTTACTTTTTTTACTGCGTTTGAATAGCAAGGATTTTACTCTAAGTATCTCTAAAATAGTTAATTATAAATTTCTCTGAAATTTTTTTTAGAGAGATAACAGCGTCCGCAACGGCCAATTTCCTAAGGGAATACGAGAGAAAGCAGGAATTAATTTCCTAAACACGTCCCGAGAGTAACATACATTACTTAACGGCTTAAAGTTGATGATCCATAATCGGAAAACGGGGGAAAGGACCGCTGTTTCATAAAACTGGAACTTTCAACCCACCCCTTTTCAATCTACCGTTTTACAATAACTGTTCTTTTTTTTAAAAACGGACGGTCTGTTACACTTAAATTTTTCAGCGCTTAACTACGTGATCCTAAATCAATAGACAAAAAGAGAAAAGAGTCATATTTTTAACTTTTCAATTTAGGGTATTTTTCAAAAGTTGAAAATCAGACCATTTTCGAGGAAAATAATTTAATTTAAAAACCCAGAGAGTTTAATTTCCTTTTTCTTCCATCTCGCTGAAAAAGATCTTCAAAAAATCTTAATATTCTTCTTAAAAAATCGACTATGTGCCAAAATTTACATCGTGTTAGCCCCTTTTGAGGAATTTAAGAGATGGCGTAGAAAATCAGTTTCGTACGTGAACAAACGAGGCGTTATAGCTAAACAATACAAGCACGTAATGGGTATTGAACGGTATTAATAATTTATTAGATTGGAGACTAAAATAGCTGTAACATTAACTCAAGTGGTCACTTTTTGCCTTTCTCCCTTTCTTTAGAAAGAAAAATGAGTCCATCAGTTAGAAAGATATTGAGGAATCATTTGTATTATAATTTAAAAATGGGTCTTAGATGAACCACCTACGGGAAAGAGCCAAAGTTTTGGGAAAAAGAAGCTCCCACTTTATATTAAAAAAAGGTGGTAGGAGGCTACGGAAATGAGGAAAAAAATTGTACGCACGAGTTTATCCGATCAGCATCTTATATTTTGTAATTTGCGTGAGCCACACTGGGCCCTTGAAATGTAGGTCATATTTCTCTCTATAGCTTTTGATAGATAGAATTTCACTCCTTCAATGTTTGAAAAATCGTTTCCCATGGAAAACGGACAAAAAAATTTATCCATGATAAAAAACTTCCTGACTTTTCAGCCATCTTTATAAAATATAAGTTAGGCGTGTTTTCAGTAGCTAATTTTCCAAAGAAAGTTCGGATAATCCCCTACACAATGAGTATTTTTCTTCACAAAAAGAGCCTAACATTATTTTCTAATAAAACTTTCATGTAACTTTTAATTATAAATATTGTAGTCGATTTTTAGTCAAGAGGTTTAAAAAAAGATTGTATAAGTTGGATTAAAAAGTTAAACAGATGAGAATAAACTTTTTTTTTCCAATTTAATAATAAAATATAAAGTCAGATTTACATAAGCTCATTAGAGTAAACAAAAGTTAAATTATAAAATGATTGTATAATCCATCTCACGTACCTCAAATTACAGTAATATCCGTTTTAAGTTTTCTTCCGTCTCTTCGTTTACTATAATAAAACCACTAGAACTTTTTTGTTCGTTTCCTCGCTCATTTCTTTTGCTGAGATAAAAAAATTGGTTTCTCATAATTTTTTAAAAGAAATTCAGGGTCGTTTTTTAAAGATAATGATGTTTTTTAAGTGTTTTTTGCTTGAAAAAAGGGCGATGCATCCGCCGGATACTTGTGAATCGTTCATAAAAATTAAATTTGCCACGCGGGAATGGCATAAAGTGGCCCATTAGAATGCCGAAATAAGTTAAAACTCGATCTCTCTCACATTTCCCCTCGTCTTTTTTTCGGCCCTTTTGTTAATTATAAACAGAAGAATAATGAACAATTATTTTTTAAATTTATTTCTGGGATTTTAAATAGATTTTAAATTGTTTTCTTCTTGAAGTCCCTAAGTAATCCACTGTATTATAAATCAACAAAAATTCCCAGAAAAAAATCATTTCTAATTTGATTTTTGAAATTAAACTTGCATAACACAGAATAGGAAAAGGTCGCGTAAATAATTTTTTTTCCTCCTTTCTTAACAACCTGTGCCCAACAACCTGTGGGAAATGCCAATAGGGAGAAATTTCATCGTTCTCTTTTTTTCTTCCTTTCCTCTTTATCTTTCTTACTCTCACCCCATCCTTCACAACCCCCTGAGGCTTTCCTATTTAAACTGCTTTTCTTGTCAAAGTGTCAAGTTCGGATGAACCGCGACAATTTATAATAAGATCGGCCGGAAAATTAGGAGTTTAATTATTTATTTATCATTTTCAATTCTAGACGGAAAGGAGTTTTTTAAAAAGCGTCACATCACAAACGAAACTTTTATTAAACATAATTTTTTTAAATGTTTATCAAATTAATTCGACGTTTATGGTACCACTTGTAAGCCTCTACCATATTTTTTTTGTACAAAATAAAAAAGGCACATAACAATGGCTCGTCTATAAATTCCTGTCATTGTTTTGCTTATAAATAAATATAAAATTGTTTATTTACGTATTTGTATAAGTTATAACGTTTCGTTTGTGGTTTGAGCTTAAAACTTTCTCTGAAATACGGCATTTTGTATAAAATCGATTGTTGGTTTTTTTTAAAGGTAAAACAGGGAAAGAGGTTGAGGGGAACCAAGTCACGATATTTGGCGACTATTTTCGCCCCCGTGCATGAATAAGAATAGACAAACGTTCGTCGAATAAGTCAAAAATCGAGGGGAGGGAATTTTTTTTACTGTTTTATTATTTCAGCCTATAAAAAATTCTCAAACACCAGTTGATTAAGGTCATTTTAAGAATCAATCGATCAAAAAACGTTTGCTATATGCGGTTAAAAAAAATATCCCATTATTTTCACACGAAACGTAAAAAAATCGTTTTTTCTACATAAAACGTCCCTAAATCTATTTATTTCCTCGCGCAATTTTTTTTCTGGCTAAAATTTAATTAAATAATATAAAAAAAATTGTATTGCTTAAAAAATTTTTTTTTAATTTTTACGCGACGCAATAATCTTAGGTAAATTATTCAAAAAATAAAATTTTATGAAAAAAAAAATTAAAATATTTTTTATAACTAATATTTGAAGCGGTGCATTATTTACCTGCTAAGGGGTTGGTTGTTGAAGATAGTACTGCGAGCGGAACGGTCTCCCCTCCCTTTCGAGTTTCCCACTTCCCCCTCCAAACCCTTCTGCACATGTCCTCTACCTCAAGGTCAGATTCACTGATTTTTTTTCTTTCTTTTCTTTTCTTTTTTTTTTTTGTTTCCTTTTCTTCTCCTCTTATTTCTTTATTCAGATACCCTCCTTTTGTCCACAAAATTAGGTAAATTTAAAAATCATTGGTTAATCTGTGACAAAGGTCATAAGGTAAAATACCATTGCCTAACAAAGTTTGGCGGAAAAAAGTCTTGTACACCCTAAGACAAAACTGGTCATGGAGGGAGCTACAATAATTTCTCTTTGAGGAAAACAGTGATACAAAAATTTTTGTTTTTCTCAACAATCCACGACGATTTCGGAAATACCTTTGAACATGGATGTAAATGAAAATTAACTACTACAAATTAACGGTTTGTCAACGTCAAAACATTTAATTTGCAATCAAGCCTAGATTCGACTCCCGTTCCATGAGGAAGGAAGGAGGAGCAGTGATGTCTGATTAGATTTGAGGGAAATCGGAAAGTAGTACTGCCATGCGGTCGTGGTCGACATGTGGCCTGAATTTAATATCGTTTGACAAATCAACAACCGATTTATAACAAAATATGAGATTTAAAAACTTCAAAAATTTCATTGGAAAAAAAATGTTGTAAACCTCTTAAAACATGACTATAGGTCACATTTAAACACTTTTCCAGTGAAAAAAAAAAACTAGAGATTTTAATAAAGTTCTGTCGGGGACTCTCCGCCACTTAAAAATCAATGGTTGTTTTCCATTTTATTTAAAACTTACGAGCTTTAAAGTTTGAGAAGATACTTAACAGATTCTTCTTAAGTATAATAAAGCTCCAAAGGCTCAATTTTTGGTTTCTTATAAATATTTAAATAGAAACGAATACCGGAAATTGCTTACTAAAAACATTTTATTCATCGAACCTAAATAATCGGACGAAATCTTTTTATTAACATTTTCTTCACAAATTAAGGCCTATCTAATAACATTATTCATGACCGTTTATTTGTTAAGGAGGCCACTGTATTCGTCCGAATTCACTGGAAAAGTATTTTCCCAGTTTTTCCGCCTTTCTCGGAAGAGCCTATTTATCCTCTTTTGAGAGGTTTTTCTTCCACAAAATATCCTTCTCATCGATTTTTGTAAGCTTTTTTTTTAATATTCTGATCTAGAAAAGCCAATTTTAAAAGACCCTCCTCTTTATTTTCAAGCGTTTTTCAACTTTTTTGGCCGAAAAACTTCCATATTTTTTCCTAAATTGGGGTCGTTTTTCATCTTTTCGGACAAAAAATTTCCCACAAGGCTTGCAGGAGTTCTCTTCAGTTTTTCGGCCGAGAGAATGAGGAAAAGCCTAAATATTGGGTAGTTTTCAGGGTTTTTGGTGGAGAAACCAAATTTTTTTATGACCTTTTTTTTTCTTTTCTAGGACCACTAATTTCCAATTATCTGAACAGAGCGAAGCCTATTCTTATTACTACTTAGATATTTGCATTATTAAAATAAATATTAAAATTTTAACCATAGTAATTTCTTTCTGTCTGTCTGTACCGCCGCTTTTTTATTATTTATTTCATTTTCTTGGTGAGGCAGCTTTTAACGCCTTGGTATTGTTAATTCAAGAGGACATTTCTAACAGACTCACGACAAAATATAAAATTAGTTTAATTAAATTGAATTAAAAATACGATAGGATATTCAGCATTCTGAAAACGATTAATAATTTGATGAATTTTCAATGATTTGACAAGGAGGAAGATTGATAAACGTATCTTCCGATATCCAAAATTTACAAAACAATGTTACCCACCTACCACACCTGTGGAAAACTGGAGAAATCCTAATTTCCCAAGAGGATAGACCGAAGACTCCGAACTGATTTTTGTTCAGCTGTTATGAAATACTTCGGAATCTTCACTATTAAGAAGAAATATACGTTTTCGTCGCCATCAAAAAGAGTCTTCATTTTAAAAGTTTGAAACTTTCCAAACAAAAAAAACCACTTCAAAGGCAAATGTTTTGTTGGCAAAATAATTGTTGTAATTTACTGTTTCTGGAATTCTTAACTTTTAAAGACTGCAGGACGTTTTTAACAAGATTTTTTTTCTTTCCCTGAAAGTTTTTTTAGAACTTAACCCTCACCCTTTTTTCTTCGTCCTCCAATCATCATGAACATATCTTCCTCAATCCTTTGCATTATAGCTTTTACAATTAATCAATTTATTTTTGCAATCCCCAAACACAGTTGTACCAACTGAATCGGTTTATCCGGGTTCATTTACTGACAAAGTACGTACTTTGACCAGCATTTCCCCCTTGTAGAAGTAGAAAAAAAAATTCCCAATTTTTATTTAATATAAGTGCTGTAAATTTGGTAAAAAAGGAAAGATGGACCAGTGGTCCGGCCAATCACTTTAAAAAAACTTAAGGCGCCTTTTTTCCGACTTTTCCGAGGGTGTCACAATAACTTCTTTTTAAGAAAGAAAAAGGCTCACATTGGTTTTTCGATATTGAAATTTCTTTTTTATGTTTAGAACGACAAGCCTAGAGAACAAATTTTTTTATGGGATGAATGAAGTTTATTCTCAGCACCACAGAATAAAACCGAAAATAGTTGTGTTCGAAAACAGTGGGGATTGAGCGAAAAAAAAAATATTTTCCTCTAAATTATCAAAGCTATAGAAACGTGTTGGTTTAGTGTTGAGTTATGTAACACTCAAGTCTAAACTTGACAGTTGAGCGGCTCCAAAATGGAATCCAGAGCTCCCCCAGCTTTCAAATTCAAACGAACGTTACCTTCACAGTCTACTTGCGTCATACAATAATTAATATTTCGTATCCTCAAGCAATAAATCCCTAATTATACTCTAGAGTGACTACCTTGTGTATAATTTTGATTTAATTAAATGCCAGAAATTGAATTTAATTCGAAAAATATATTAAAACTTCCTTTATTGTGACGATCTATAAGTGGAATTCCTTGTTAACCCTCACAATACATTTGCGCTTTTTTAACCATCACTTTATTCTCTTTTTGGAGCGTACTTTTACGCCACGCCTCGCCGCGCTCCGCCAAGAGATTTTCTGAAAGAGAAGTTATTGTATTACTCTATGTGTATGTTTTCGGAGAGGGGTATATCTTTAACGATTGGTGGCCTGAGGTACAGGCCATCGCCATTTTTTTTATTTCAAATTTTAATACGAAATCTCAAAACGATTATAATTTTTTTTTAAGATTTTCAGGGATAGCGATTTCAAAAGTGCGCAGAGATAAAAACATGAAAAGCCTGCTACACTCTCATCTAATAGACAGGTTGTAACCTGTCTTGGCTGTAGCCAATCTAAAATTTTCAACAGACCGAAGAGAGATTTCACGCGGACTGCTTAGGGGGGGTTAATATCATCGCTTGTTTGAAGCTTTCAAGTTCCCTAATGTAAACTCTCCTTAAGAGAGGTTTAACAATTACGAAGGCAACATCTGGTAAATGTTATAATCACATAAGTTTACTGAATGGTAATGTGTGTTAAGTGAAACGTCGAATATTATCGTTTAATTTCGCTTGGTTCTCAAATCAAGAACGGTACCCAAGCGATATATTGTCGTGAATCATAAAACAACAAAAAGTCAGGATACCGTATTTTGTTCTTTTTCAAACCCAATTGTAAATATATTTCATTCTATCCCCCACACGCGGCAACAATGTAGAAGATGGAGGACCAAAAACCGGCAACGTTCACCTCATGGAGGAGAGAGCTCGCAACCACCAAAATTCAAGGTCATCTTGGTTAGTTCGTTTTCTCAAACAAAACAAAAATTTCTTTCCCTCCTCTCCGAAAGATGGAGAGAATTGAAATATCAAAGTGTCAGATGCGTAGATCTGGAAAGGTTCTTACAATATAGGACAATATCAAAACCCCTTATCAAAAAAGACTTTGACAAGGGAAGGTTTTTATATAAATCTAATTATTGTTAAACAAAAGATAAATTTCTTAAAGAAGAACGATGGATCTTTGATATCGTTAGTCTTCAGTTTTTAAATTGCGAAACATAAATCTTTTTCCGTTATCATATAATTTTAATCAACCAGGTTGTTATATAAGCAATTTTCCTTGTTTATAAAAAGGTTAGTGACCATGCGACCAAAAGTTCCTTTATAAAAAATCGATGATTCGTGTTTCTACAATGTCGTGGTATTCAAAAAAAAATGGAAGGGGACGTTCGTGTGAGATTTGAGAGAACCAAAATAACTGATCGTTCGACTTTAATTGGCTACTGAAGAACCGAATAAAAATCTTCGACGCATAACAATCGCCGTAAAAAAAGTTTGAGTCTCAGTATTAACGGGAAAAAAAATTTTTAAATGGAGAGAAACTTCCTCGAGTCCGCAAAGGGAGTTCTAAACAAATCTAGCCAACAGCCTATAGGGGCTGTAAACATCCCAAAGCGTTTTTTCATCCTCCCCCTCCCTTAAAAACGATCTCTAAAAATGCGTGTTGACAAAAAAAAGTTTGAACGACAAAATATTTTTCTAAGAATAATCTCTAAAAATTTATTTTAAAAATCTCGATAGTAAAATAATTTTTAGTCTGGGTTATTTATTAAAAATTCGGCTAGCGTGGCATTAATCCCTCCGGGATCAAAGGTCGTAGGTTCGATTCCTGGACGTGGACTTTCCTCCCTGGCTTTTGGGTCCCCGGAAACGTTAAAATAATACATTATTTATGGCACTTGGGTTAACTTTGTAGTTTGTTTGAATTTTATGTCCTGCGAACTAATCTCTTAAGTTGACCCTTAATCTCTTTTTATTCGAAGAATTTAACGACTACTTTAATGTGTCTTTACAATGGACGAATTTAACGAGGGTTCTAATGGGCTGACGTTAATTACCTCCAAAAAAATCAATTTTGTTTTTTTTTAATTTCCGCTTACATAAGGTGGTTAAATATGGTGAAGGTATGGGGGTGGCTCCGACGGGAACTTCCTCAAAGAGAGGAAGAACAAATCAAGGGAAAAAAATGCAAGTCTTCCCACAGCCAGCTTACACGAAAGGTAGGCGAGTAGCACAAATTTTTCCCTACCTCGTACATCGAAATTTTTTTTGTCTTTTTTTTGTTCTTATTTTAGTAAATTCCTGTATATTATAAGGAGTATTCGGTGAAAATTTGGTTTGATTGGACGGAAGGGGGCAAAGTTTTTCGGAAAAAAGTAGCGACGGACCACAGACAACCTTCGGTAAAGATCACTAATCAGTTTAGAAGTCTCTTTCCCATAAAGCGAACATGGAGAGTAATCCAATAGCTTCTTAGTCAAAATGATGCGAACTGCACAACAACAAAATCAAGATAAAGACACAAATTGACCATAAAGGGTCTGAAAGACCCATTTCCAAAAATCACCTCTCGATGGGTGTCACAATAATTTTTTTAAACTTTAAAACATATTTATGAACTAATTAAAAACAGGAATGCTTTTTAGAATAAATTATACATTAAATTTAATAAGAAATTTTGATAAATCGTAATTTAATGAATGTGAGCGACATCTATTGAAGCGATACTGTAGCTTCCACCATGTTCGATCGGCGAGAAATAAACAGGTCGTTTGATTTTTAAAAGTTAAATCAAATTTTAAAAACGTATTTAATTTGACAAAGCATAAACCAATAGAGAATTAGATTAATTAATAATAATAATAATTTGTAAACAACAACGCACAAATTGATTCCTTGGTTTAAACCTGGGTTTTTTGTATAATCCTTGCATAGCGTGTAAATTTTTTGACCAATGGGAAACTTTTCTTTGCCTAATTGATGCGGCATGCAAAGTGGGAATAATTCTTTTAGATTTCGTCTAAAAATATAACACAATTTCCTGGTGACAAAAAACTTATATTTAAAAAATTGTGAAAGTTCAAAAAATATTAAATAATAGAACACTAAATTAACAATATTTGAATTATCGGCACTAAAATTATAGCTGATGTTCTCATTTTTCGAAATGGCGGCTCTACACCAAAGACTAGTTAAGATGCAGATGAGGATTGGGGTCAAGAGTAAGGAGGATTTCAAGAATAATTCCAAACTTTGTGCGAAAATGAAAGATAGAAAAAAAATACGTTTGCATTTAGAGATAAAAACGGAGGAAAGGACAACGATTTGAAGGGTAAAAATCAAATATGCAGGCCTGTATAAAATACGAGTAGCCTACGGGATTTTCTTATTGAAAGCATTTTGCCACCTCATCAATATTCCGTAAGAATATTTTCAGCTAACTTGATCCCGGTTTATTTGCAAGAGATAACCGCGAAGAGTGCGTACTCCGACTATTTTATTCCATACCGTTTGTTCCAAATCAAAAAAACAATTTTTCCTCCAGCATAATAAACAGAATTTCGACTAATTACTAAAACAAGCCGCGATTTCTTCGTTGATTACTTTTTTTTCGGGAGGGATAGAAGCTATGGCGGTATAATAATTTTATGAACTTAAAGATAAAAGGGGGCAGTTAACATGGAATATAAAAAAGAAAATATTGCCTGACTTGTCACCGTCTAACCACCCTTCTTGTGAAGAATGGGTGACCCCAAAAAGAAAAAAAAAATCTCCCTCTTTCTCTTAACCACAAGCAAAGAGCGGGGATTTATCAAATTATTCTTAAACCTTTTAAAAAAGAAGGGAAAAAATAGACAACTTGTTAAGTTTTCTTTCTAAGAGTTGACGTAAAAAAATTTGCGTTTTCATTTACCAAAAAATACAAGTATATCATCCTTAATTTCAGATATTTTGTGATAATAACATTCATTACATTTTTCCTAGGGGAGAAAATGCTATTTAAATCGCCTGTCAACTCAAATTTATACACAAGAAGTGTTGAAAATTTAATGACCTGACAAATTTATCGTTCTCAGCTGTTCAATGGTCGATAAAAACTACTGGTCGACCCTGTTGGGTTCCTATTTTTAAAAAACCGAATTTGCCTTTTGTGAAAGTAAACAATTGTTTAAAAAATTGTTGAAAAAACTGAGTTTGTAGCAAACCGCCTTAGAGACCCCGAAGCAACTTTTTTTCAATTTTCAAACTGAAATGTAACAGATAAGTTCCATTGGCGTCGGCTCCAGACTTTTTTTTTGCTGCATTTTGTATTTGAATGGTGTTGAATTTTTCGTTGGTGGATACTTTGTTCCATATTGAGAAAATAATGATTTAAAACTCGAATAAAATTTCATTTAGCAATCAACCTTGGCCGAAAGGTTCGAAATTAATGCTTGACCTTAATTTCAAGCCAATGTTTACCGTGTTCACGGAAATTAGGCAACGTTAATGTTTGTGTGGGTGGCGCATGCGGAGCTAAGTATTGATCTGCAGTCAGAGCTATGGCCGGTGTAGCATGTTTCACGTGCTACCTTGTATTTATTGTAACAGTTAACGGAGGCCTAGCTTCGGATTTGCGTGAAAGATTTTATAGTCAAATCCGAGATCTTCTCGAATACAGCAATTTTCCGAAGGTATGCTTCATTCTTGACCCATTTACCCCTTCAACCCGTCACCAGAAAATCGCCACCCTTTCACCTCAACTCCAGTCTTAAAGCCATGTTATTCCAGTGTTGATTGAAATTTGGATAAAAACCATAACCGACCTGTGAATTATAGTTCTCATCAACTATTTATACATTTTTTATTGATTTTCGGCTTAGTAATAAACAAACATATTGCAAGTATAACCACTGGCAAAAGGTTTCTCTTCTGAAGGATAAAATCACCAGATCGGTTTTTCTCCTTTGCCTGCCCCCATGATGTAAACTACTTTTGGATGCTAAGAATGACTTTTTCAAATGTTTTAGGATGGAAAGGAGCCAGTGCCGAAGCCAACCGAAGTCAGAAATTGGGGGACGAACCTTGAAAGTACCGTCGGAGAAATCAGTGGAGTATCCGTAAATTCTAAAGGGGAGCCTGTCATAATACATAGAGGCCCGAGAAAATGGGACGAAACGTAATAGAATTTGAAGAAAAATCTCTTTAAAAACAATATTTTTTCTCAGGACGTTCAACAGCAGTCATCATTATCAAAAACTAAACGAAGGGCCTATTTCTGTGGATACGATTTTGACGCTGGACCCAGTCGATGGAGAAGTTGTTAACGCATGGGGTAAAAACATGTTCTTCCTACCACATGGTCTGACTATTGACCATAAAGATAACGTTTGGGTTACTGACGTCGCCATGCACCAAGTTTTAAAGGTAGATGTCAGCATGGCTGAAGTTTCTTTATAACTGCGTGTCATCTAATCCTGAGATTATAGTTTCCGGCTGGAGGTACGACACCGACACTACGGCTTGGCGAATATTTCACACCGGGACATGGCGAAGGGGATTCTGCAAGCCGACTTCTGTGGCTATCGCTCGAACTGGTGCGATTTTCGTCGCGGACGGTTACTGCAACAGCCGTGTTCTTAAATTCAACCACGAAGGAAAACTTTTGCGAATTTTCCCACAGTACGACGAGTTTCTATCGCTTCTGATCCCGCATAGTCTTGCGCTCATCGAACGTGCCGATCTCCTCTGTATTGCCGACCGTGAGAACATGAGAGTCGCCTGTTTCAGAGCAGAACTGAAAGAGCATTCAAGTCAACCATTGTCCCCATTTACGATTCATCAACCAGATTTCGGACGCGTTTTTGGCATCGCGGCTAAAGGTATGACCAATTTTTAAACATTTCTTTTTCTAAATTTCAACGATGCTAAATTCTTAGGCAACCTGGTGTATGCTGTCAATGGACCCACGTCTTCCCATATTCCAGTCCAAGGATTTACAATAGACCCCTTTGCTGAACAAATCGTTGACCACTGGAGCCCAAAACATCAGGTTTGTTCTTCTAAAACTAGCAATTACTTACCTTCAAATTATCTATCGGAGAACCCATTTTGGGTGTCCCAAAATAGCCTAAGTAGGCCTTCTAGGCAAAATAAAGTAGCCTGTGATCAACTAAAGAAAAATCATACACAGACTAGGATTTGAACCCATGACATCCATGTTAATAATTTTTTTTTCTTCCAGACTTTTACCAACCCGCATGACATCGCTATATCTCCACTTGGCGACGCTCTTTACGTTTCTGAAATCGAGCCACACAAGCTTTGGAAGTTTAGCTTCGCTCGCAACTAGTGCCGTCATGTCCGTTTCAAAATAAAACCTACATTCACCCTTTAAAGAAAAAAAAAGTCTATAATATCATGTAATATCATATTCGATGAAACCATTTACACAAATATACGAAATCGATTATATCATAGCTAATATTTGAGTTGTTATTTACTGTATAGATTATCTAAGTTTTATTTCAAATACTTTATTAGTCACACCTTGAGCGTTCTACATCTCACATCTATCTTAGAATAGGATAGAATACAAAACAAAAAACGCACAAGTATTTTTTTAAAAGCTGTTGTTTACATAAAAATTAATATGAAATTTTATATATTTTTTTATAATTTTAACCTAGGTGCATGTTTTCAGTTGTATAAAAAAAGTATTAGAAAAATTTTGCATTTAGAGACATATTCATGAAAAAAACAGTAGATCATTATTTATCACGAAACTAAAATAGTTTTTGCTCCGAGATGTACTCCTTCACAAATTAATTTGTTTCATTCTAACGGCATAGAACAAAACGAAATAAAATATAAATGCAAATTGACGGAATTCATTTCTTAATCTTGCCTTTCAACATAATTTTTTTTAAATATACGATAGTAGGGAACAAAATTATAGGTTAGCGTTTTTTGGTCTAAAATCCGCTTTTCGCATTTTTTTAAAGTTGTCCAATATGAATAGTCAAATCGACTTAAAATTTTGAGTAGATTACGAATCTGAAATAAAAAGTAAGGGTTCTCATTTAAAATAACGAAGTTGGTGTCGCTCTGCGCCACCCCGTATAACAAAACCAAAATCTCACCAATGGAGTCGATTCCCCGTCCAAAAATAGGGGGGTTTACATTAACTTTTTTTTGTAGGACTAAATGCTTTCCGTAAGGTTGCTGGTCCACTCGAGCTGCAACGCCCTGCAGTGTTCCCGGGGGAAAAAATGGCGACAAATATGGCGCCCAGACAAATTCAAGGTCGCTTCAACCCTACGTGAATACCCTCCCCCCATAAATTCTTATAAATATGTAGAAGGAGATTTTGGTGAAGAGCGGACTAATAGCCCATTAAAGAAAACTTAAGACAATCATATCTCCGCCATTTTTGCGAATTTCAATAAAAAGTTTTCAACATTTTCAAGATTACTTTGAAAGGAAGATTCTGTGATTTGATAAAAATCTGATGAAAATTGCTGCCGTGAGGTGTTCTTCAGGGAGATTTTAAGGATAAAGCTTAGAAATTATGCAATGAAACCATTTTTCTTTCAAATAAAAATGTCTGAAACTGCTTTTTTGCTAAATCACAGAAGAATTATAAAGATAATAAAAAGTAATAACTTTGTAACTTTAATTTTTTTAAAGTTTACAGAGTGGTTATAACACGTTGGTTATACAGTCCTATACAACTAACAACGATAATTGGGCCACTGCGAAAATTATTTGATGTCGACGGTTCTAAGGTTAGCCACAGATCTCGATTCGATGGGAGCCGTCCACGTTCTTTCAGGCTGCGTCCAAATATAACCGGTGTTCGTCATGAACAGTACGCACTGTAATAGCGGCCTTCGCTCCGGCAAAATGACCACATCGGACATTTGCACTTGAACTGATTCTGAAACTCCTCTTTGCAGATCTCGTTCCACCAGCAAGTTCTCTATAAGCCAAAAAAAACCATAAATCCTATCATAATGGCAAAAAAATTACCTCTGTCAAATATCCTTTCACCGACTGATCGCTAAAGGTAGGCATAGAAATGCAGTAGGGTATACACAACCAAATTAGTATTACCTCATACCCGACTATCTACAAATATACAAATTCCATTATTTTTATTTGAAGAAATCAAATGTTTTCAACTTACAAATTTGAACATAGCAGAGCCAACACCACAAACGTGGCACGAATTGAGCAGGTTTATTGCTTCTGAATAAAAATAAATATACTAATTACTTTTAATTAAAACATTTCTTATTATTTTAAACTTGAGAAACGTTTCAGTTAAATTGTGTAGCAAGAGGGCGAGGCTCCACAGTCGTCATGGCAACGTCTTATTATAGATCTGTCCCAGGCCAACCGAATTCATTTTTTATATTTCACAAAAATAAAGGGATTCTTTTTGTTAATTCTTTTAGTTTTTCATATTTTATCTTTAAATATGTCACAAACTTAATGCTGTTTTTCGGTGTACATATCATGATGAGGTAACTCATAGTCATAGGTCAGCGCTGCCTACCTGTTGGAAATTTTACGTCCTCAAAAAGTGTGCATAACAACAAAATATTTAAAAATTATGTTATTTCAACGATGGACAACAGTTGGTGAAATAAAGGCACAGGTTGCACTCGTTGATTAAAGTTAAAATTTGGCGGTATGGCTTCAACTTAAGCGTTGGCTGCTGGCATAGAGGATGAGGTTCAGATGTTTCTGATGGCTATGAGTTTTCCTCTGGTGATTGGCGGACGGTCTTTTGCAGCCACTCTTTCCTGCACACCTCGGACCAAATTGTCCAATTTTCTCCATATCCCCCTTTCATAATCATTTTGAAAATTTCATCGGCTTTTTTGGAATTCGCCAAAATGTCAGAGATCTGTTCTGTCTGCAGTTTCGCTTAATCACCTACAGCCTTGCTATTGGCCTGATCTTCACCAATCTTTCTCGAATACTCCTAGTGAATCAAAAAAAAAAATCCCTTTTTTAAGAAAGTTCCCCGGGGATGCTTATGCATCTCGAATTTTAAAATTAGTTAAAATTTAGTGAAAGATTTAATATTTTCTTCTTATATCGTGGTATTAAGAAAGAAAAAATTATACTGAACCAAAATAACGACTTTTGACGTCATAAAACGTCATCGAAAATCATTGGCGTTTTGGTCGAGAGAGCCTGGTTTATAAAACTTTCTGTAAACCTCCTTCTATTTATTTTAGTTTTCAAGTAAATTGTTTATCACCTTTAAATTTATTGTTTGTATGATTTACTTCGGTTTTCCGAATCTCCATTATGTAGCCTTTACCATGGAAATGAAACAACGATTTAAAATACTAAAGACGAAATTAATTTTTCGCAGATACTTAGCTGAATGTCGATATTGAACGTAGTACCGGAATTTTTTTTTATGATTTGAGATAGACGATAGTATTTTCTTTGTTGTCCCTTGTTAGTTTTAGTTATGTTCGAAGAAAAGCAATAAATTTAGCCACGATGGCGACTAACAGACTTGTTGAGTGGGTTTATGCGCTTATCACACGATTTGAAGAACAGGTAATTTTTAATTTATTTAATGCAGTTCATCAAAATAAGCGAAATTGCTTCTGAAAACTCGCCATTCCCATTCTAATTTATGCTTCTTCTTCTCCGGGGATTTAACTATTCTGCAACCCTATGGCTTGATATCTTTTCCATTGTCAAGGGTTTCTTATGCTATTAAGATTATTCCTATAGGTATAACCAATATGCATCATTCTTGGATCCTGTAGAGAAAAGTGAAAATTTTCGTATTTCATACTCCTCATGGATCCTCAGTTTCTTCTTTTCTTTCGATAGCAGCAATGATGTTTTTCTTTAGATGGTTTAGGTTGAGCAACTGCATCTTAAGATACATAGATATTGCTACTTTTGTCAACACCAAGCAGTCTCTTTTCACTCTTTTGAATCTCTGCCTCAATATATTTTCCGTAAAGCATACAATATGGTTTAATTTGCCCTGCTTGGCTTGAAAATCCCATGTTTCATTATCCCAAAATTTTGATAGCATCTCGATTTTGTAAAGCCAAAAACCATTTATATTTATTTTTATTTTATATTTTTAGCTTCCATGTCGTGCTGGACCTCAAACAACTCATTCCCGTATAAATGAAGAACAAAATCAAATATGTCTTATAGAAATAAGTCGGTACAAATTTTCATTGGTCATCTCAGGGCTGACTAAAATTCTTCAGCGTGTCAACGAGAGCGTAAGTATCAATTAAAAAAAAATCCTAAAAATATTTTAATTGTTTTACATTATAGTACATCAATGCATTTCGAAACCCCATGAAAAAGACGTTGAGCGAAACTGTTATGAATCTCTCTCATTGTTCTTGACACTCTTGAACAATGTCTTTCATTTTTGCCGAAAGATACCACTCGTTTTGATGAAGCAATGAATGTCAAACTGCTATTGAGGGAACTTTGCCAGTTTTTAGGTAAGTTATAAAAATTGATGTCTTTGATCTCTTTTATTTTTAGACGCAAGTGATAATCCTCATGCGATACAATTGAAAACTTTAGCAACCAAAGTATTATTCGCATTAAGTTTGAACTTCTTCAACGCTGTTTTCAAACGTATTTCAGCACGGTGTGTATCATCTTTGCTTTTCTATTTGTCTTTTAATCAAGAGCTGGTTTTAATGTGCAACTTTTCTTCTTTTTTAGGCTCCAAGAGCTGAGTGCATGCAATGATGAAAATCCAGATTACACAGACATTGAATTGATTCAATACATCAACGTAGATGTGGTCAAACTTACTCAGCTCATGAATGGTTAGTGCATTTCCCCATTGATAATATCCTGTCTTTCTTAAATGGTTAAATAATGCTCCCAAAGCCAAGAAACATCCTTTTAAGAGTTTTCATCGTCTTTTTTTGAGAATCTTGCACCTCTTATTGGGCGTTTTGGCCTGCAGCCTTTTTAGACTGTTTATTTCAGCAAATCAAGCACTAAAATTTACTCTTTTCTTTTCAGAAACAATACCTAAATTTAAGTCTCTGAAAAAATCTGCTCATCAAGTTCTGATGATATCTCTAGAAAGGGCAATTTGGAATTGGTTGGACACTTATCCTGAGGAATTCGCCAAAGTCCAGGTGATTTTCTTTTCTTTCTTCCTTATTTCGTTATCTTCCCACTGTAATTGTGATGTGTCTTGTGAATGTCGTATTTTATTCTAATCATGTTGTCATCTGTGTGGTTTTAGCAAAAAATTAATGATGACCTTGCTAAATGTGCTGATACCCTCTTTGACACCTTAGACCAAACTGTTGACAATAAAAAGTGCAGAGTTTCATCATGGCCTCTACAAATAATGCTTTTGATTTTATCTCCGGTTCGTATTTATTGGATTGTCTCTTGTTGGTCTTACAATAAAATTGCAGAGAGTTTTTGAAGAAATTTTGAATGCCGACGCAGGCGCTCCATGCTCGCCGAGGCATTCGCGGAAAAAATTATTTATTGAATCGGTTAAAAAGAATATTTCGTCGCACAGTAAATTGACTGAAGCGGCTGCTGTTACTTGTGTCAAACTGTGCAAAGCTTCAACGTACATCAACAAAAATTCAGTCAATGTCGTTTTTCAACTTGTCCAAAGCATTATTAATGATTTGAAGGTATAAGCCTTAAGGGGAACGTGTTTTAAAAATTTAATTCTCTTTTTTTAGGCTCTTTTGTTCAATCCTGCTAAGCCATTCCCAAGAGGCCAAAATATGGTCGTTCATGATATTGATTTGATGATTGATTGTTTTGTCTCTTGCTTCAGAATCAAACCGCACAATAATAAAGCGCTTAAAGTATGCTTAAGCCCACAAGCTCCTTGCACCTATCATTATGTTTTAGTTAGTTCTCTATACAGGTTAGTTGATATTATGATTATTTTGATTATAAATGTTTCTTTTGTAAATCAGGATTATAACTCAACCAAGTCTACATTGGTGGCCTCAAATCGATTTAGTTACAGCAAATCTTCTGAGCTGCGGTCATGTTTACAGATACCCTTAACAAAGCAACTCAATGTTTCATGACACAAACGCCTCTTCGTGTGATTCAAGTAAAAAAGATAATATCTTTCCAAACAATTTTTAATTTTTTTAATTTTAGTCTCTCACTATGAAAAGCAAAGATTCAGTTCCGAAGTTTAAAGAAGGAATGAAGAGGCGCCGGGTTATCGAGCTCTTCTGCTTCGAATGGTCCGGCTCATTCATGCCGATCCTATGCTTATGCTAAACGTTGGTTTTTAATTTTTGTATTTTTTGTTCGTAAATGATTTTGTTTTGTAGAACCAAGGAAAAGCAGGACATGAAATCCAAAGTTCTACTTTGGAATTGATTAACGGCCTTGTAAGCCTTGTCCATCATCCTACAATGCATGACATCGCACATGAAGCTATGGAGGCATTACTTGTTTTACATCAGCCGAAAAAATAGAAGTTTGGAACCCGGAAGCCCCTATCAATACTTTCTGGGACGTCAGGTAATATTCCTTCTTAAGAAATGACAAATAAAAACTTTTTTTTAGCTCACAAGTACTTTTTTCGATATCGCAAAAACTCATACAACATCAAATTGTAACTACACAGACGTTTTGAAGTGGCTGAGAGAGATATTAGTTTGTCGAAATGAATTTCTGTCCCATCACAAAGACTATGCAAACGTTGGAAGTCAAATCGCCATCTGTAAACAGGCTCATATTAAACTTGAAGTTAGTCCTTTTTTTCTTTAATTTTGTTCTAGACATCTGTATTTTTTTAGGTTGTATTTTTTATGTATCTTTGGAGTACAGACATAGAAGCTGTATTGATTGCAATGAGCTGTTTTGCTTTGTTATGCGAAGAAGCTGATATTCGTTGTACAACTGAAGATATAACTGTAACTGCTTTGCTACCCAACTACCATCTTTATCAAGATCTGGCTCAAGCATCCACTATTTTAATGACAGGTTTTCATTTTTCTCTACATTCCTCTTAAAATTAATGTATATTATAGCAAGCGGAGATTCTCGTCTTTATTGCCGTGAGCAAAATCATGGTCGTGCAGCTCTTCAAAAAAGGATAATGGCTTTGCTTCGGAAAATTGAGCACTGTATAAATGGTGTTCAGCCTGTAAGTAAAGAATAGACTCAAGATACTAAATTATTAAATGAATAACATAGGCTTGGGAAGAGACGTTTCGCAATTGGGAGATGGCTACTAAATTGTTGACGTCGTATCCTAAGACTAAACTTGAAGATGGCCAACTGAATCTTTTCATAGGGCTGTTGGCAAAAGAAGGGCTTCTCATCAGAATTCTGATCACGAGTTGGAGGTAGGTCTTTTAATTTTAAAATGTCAATTCATTTTAATTTTCCCCTAGGATCAAATCAACGAATGGGCCAACATGACAGGCTTTTTGTGCGCCCTTGGCGGTGTTTGCCTTCAGCGAAAATCGCCCGTTCGTCCAACCACAAACATGAGTGATGTGAGAAAAACCAACATCCTTACAAACCCTAGTCAAGAGATTCAATACTGTCCTGTCACTCAGTATGTATATTATATGTGTCACCAATTTTAATATTATTGTAAAAACAGATTTATTGGACATTTATTACGTCTCCTTGTTTGTAACAATGAAAAAGTTGGTGGTCAAATACAAAAGCACGTCAAGGAACTTGTCGGGCATGAGATGTCAGCAGCTTTATACCCCATTCTCTTCGACCAGATCAAATCTGTAGTGGAAAAATTTTTCGACACCCAAGCCCAAGTAATAAACTCCCATAATTTTAATAATAAATTTTACTTCAAATTTCTAGGTTATTGTGTCAGAAATAAACACGCAATTTATAGAACATATAATATTCATTATGAAAAATGTATTGGATAGTAAGAGTGAGCAGCCAGCAGATCATCTGGGTGTGACCAGCATAGAAGGAATGATGTTGGCAATCGTGAGGTAGCGACTGCTTTATATTAATATCAATTTTTTTTAATGTCTTCTCTTTTAGATATGTGCGACATTTAGACATGACGGTTCATGCAATCCATATAAAAACCAAGCTTTGTCAACTAGTTGAAGCCATGATGAAACGAAGAGATGATTTAGCATTCCGTCAAGAAATGAAGTTTCGTAATAAACTTGTTGAATATCTTACCGATTGGGTTTTGGGGACTTCTCATCAAATCGCTCCTCCTGGTTCTGGTGACGCATCAGTGATTACCAGGTATGTTCCTCCCAAAAATCTAAAGTCTAATTTATTTTTTTGAATAGGGATTTAGATCAAGCCTGTATGGAGGCAGTTGCAGCATTACTACGTGGGCTACCTTTACAACCAGAAGAATCTGACAGAGGTGATTTGATGGAAGCTAAAAGCCAACTGTTTCTCAAGTAAGTTTTATTTCTATTTTTCTAAATCTGTCTAATTCTAATATTTCAGGTATTTTACATTGTTCATGAATTTGCTAAATGACTGCAGTGAAGTTCCTGATGTAGCAAAAGATGTATCCAGGCAACGAGTCTCTGATGGGAAGTTAACTACGCTCAGAAATTCAACAATTCAAGCCATGTCGAATTTACTCTCTGCCAACATCGATAGTGGCTTAATGCATAGCATTGGTACATTAAGTTATTCATTTAGATTTTATTTACTTTTCTTTTTTAAAGATCTTGGTTATAATCGTGATTTGCAAACGAGAGCAGCATTCATGGAAGTTTTGACCAAAATTCTTCAGCAAGGGACAGAATTTGACACTCTAGCTGAAACAGTTCTGGCAGACAGGTTCGAACAGTTGGTTCAACTGGTGACTATGATCAGTGACAAAGGAGAACTCCCCATAGCAATGGCATTAGCTAATGTTGTCACAACTGCACAAATGGTATTCACAATATAAATCTAAATATTTTTAACCTGTTTTTAGGATGAGTTGGCCAGAGTGTTTGTTACACTCTTTGATGCGAAGCATTTGTTAGCTCCTCTTTTATGGAACATGTTTTATCGTGAAGTAGAAGTTTCGGATTGTATGCAGACGTTATTTCGAGGGAACTCTTTAGGATCGAAAATAATGGCGTTTTGTTTTAAAATTTATGGTGGAACTTACCTACAGAGTTTACTCGAGCCTCATATCAGGCCCTTAATTGAAGGAACACCTCCATCTTTGGAGGTAGATCCTGCCAGGTAGAAAAATTAATTTCTCCCATCACAATTATTATTCTATTCTTATATTCAGGCTTGATCCAGCAGAAAATATTGACCAAAATAGAGAAAACTTGATTGAGCTGACTCAAAAAGTTTTTGATTCTATCATCTCTTCAGCTGACAAGTATGATGTTTAAATGATATTTTGAAATTTCAATTTTAAAATTTATAGATTTCCACCTCAACTGAGAAGCATGTGCCATTGTTTGTATCAAGTATTGAGCAAACGTTTTCCTCAAGTTCCACAGAACAACATAGGCGCTGTTGGCACTGTAATATTTCTTCGATTCATAAATCCAGCTATTGGTTAGCTTCTTATTCTGGCTAAACGTTTCGTCGAATAATTTTTATGTTTTAGTATCTCCTCAGGAAATGGGAATAGTTTCAAAAACTGTGCCTCAGTCGGTCAAAAGAGGTCTAATGCTCATGTCAAAAATCTTGCAAAACATTGCCAACCATGTTGAATTCAGCAAAGAACAGCATATGATTCCATTTAATGATTTCCTTATATCGCAGTTTGAAAGGGCTAGAAGGTACAGTTTTTTTATACTATAAGATTCTATTTTTCTCTTCTTTATATTTAGATTTTTCATTCAAATTGCATCCGATTGTGAAACTGAGGACCAAGGCTCGCATTCGATGTCTTTTATCAGCGACTCGAACGTTTTGGCACTCCATCGTTTGCTTTGGAACCATCAGGAAAGAATTGGCGATTATTTATCGAGTAGTCGAGATCACAAAGCTGTCGGACGGAGGCCTTTTGACAAAATGGCCACCCTCCTTGCTTACCTAGGCCCACCTGAACACAAGCCTGTGGATTCTCAGTAAGTCATTTTTTCAGGTTTTTCCTTATCTTAACATTGATTTCAGTTTAATGTTCTCCTCTTATCCTCGTTGGGGATCGATCGAAATGTCTGGAAACAATTTTGAAGAAATTATGGTCAAACACAACATGCATGAAAAAGAAGAATTCAAATCGATTAAGTCATTAAACATATTTTATCAAGCTGGCACATCAAAAGCTGGTTATCCAGTCTTTTATTATATTGCTAGACGTTATAAGTAAGGCATATTTCAGTTTCTTTTTAAAACATTTTTTGAATTGTAAATTTTTCAGAATCGGAGAAACAAATGGAGATTTACTAATCTACCATGTGATATTAACCCTCAAGCAATTTTGCCACGCACCATTTGAAATTGTGTCGATTTCACCCACACATGTTCTGATAACCGTTTCAGGTTCGACCATTTTCTTTTTCTTTATTTTTCATCAAAAAAATTTTCAGAACCGATTTTCTGCAAAAGTGGTTCCATGTTCTGCCTGATATGGCTTATGCTAATATCCATGCTGCTTACATATATAATTGCAATAGCTGGGTGCGAGAGTATACAAAATACCATGATAGAATCTTAGCATCCATTAAGGTATTTACTGTTTAATTTCTATGAATAAGACAGCATCTTTTTTTATAGGGAAACAAAAAGTTAATTTTTATTGACGCTCCTGCAAGAATCAACGATTTCATTGAAGCTGACCAGCAAAAATTACCTGGTGCTACATTATCTTTGGATGAAGATCTCAAAGTTTTTAATAACGCCCTAAAATTATCGCACAAAGACACCAAAGTGGCAATTAAAGTATTTCTCAAAATAATGAATTTTTTAAAAAATTAAAATTTTTTTTTTTTTTAGGTTGGACCTACAGCAATACAGATCACCTCATCGGAAAAAACCAAAGTTCTTTCACATTCAGTTTTGCTCAATGATGTTTATTATGCATCAGAAATTGAAGAAGTTTGCCTCGTTGATGATAACCAATTTACACTTACGATTGCCAATGAGTCTGGACCACTTTCTTTTATTCATAATGACTGTGACAGCATGTCCAAGCCATTATTCACATTCGGAATAGATGGGAGCTCTCACAACCGGTAATTTAAAAAATTTATTCTTCTATCTTAAAAACGTTTACGAAATAGGACTCGGTGACTGTCCATCAAAAAATAAGGCCTAAAGATGTACCCGGGACGCTGCTCAATATGGCACTTCTTAATTTGGGATCATCCGATCCAAGTTTGAGGACTGCAGCTTATAATCAGCTTTGTGCGCTGACTGCGACTTTTGATTTAAAAATTGAAGGGCAGCTTTTAGAAACCTCAGGTATGTTAAGTCCTTTTTGTCAATTTTATTTTAACAATGTTACAGGTTTATGTACCCTCAAACAATACCATTTTTATTAAATCTGTAAGCGAAAAACTCGCTACGAATGAGCCACATTTGACCTTGGAGTTCCTTGAAGAATGCATCCAAGGTTTTCGAGGTTCAACTATTGAGCTGAAACATTTATGCCTTGAATATATGACACCGTGGCTTCCCAATCTTGTTCGGTAAATTTCACAACACTGTCTTCTCTTTGAACTGCAATATTTTTTTAGCTTCTGTAAGCCTGCTGATGAGAATAAAAGACAACAAAAAGTTGGCCAAATTTTAGAAAAGTTGATTCTTCTCACTGTTGAAGAAGTCGAAATGTATCCTTCCATCCAGGCGAAAATTTGGGGATCTATAGGCCAGGTAATATTTCAAACTTTTATAAAAATAGGGCCAGTCAAGAGTCAGTTCTCTCACTGTTCTAGTCCCTTTGTCCAAGAGATTTGGGGACAAATTATAATTTATAATCTGTTCTTCCACTTTGATTTAACAGATACCAGAGCTCATAGACATGGTGCTTGACAGCTTTATAAAAAAATCGAGCGAAGGTGGCTTTGCCTCGCCATTGGCTGAAATCTTAGCTGATACAGCTGTGGCGCTTGCTTCTGCCAATGTCCAACTTGTCGCCAAAAAGTTCATTGGCCGACTATGCCGGGTAAGACCGATTTTTTCAGAAAGAGAAGAATTTCATTATTTCTTTTTAGGTTTTAGACAAGACTTGTACATCACCGACGCCATTGCTTGAAAACAATGTGCTCTGGGACGATATAGCGATTCTTGCTCGCTATTTACTCATGCTTTCTTTCAACAACTGCTTAGATGTCGCTCGGCATCTACCTTATCTATTTCATGTTGTCACTTTTCTTGTCTGTTCGGGTTCGACTAGCATGCGTGCCTCAATGCACGGATGGTCATCAACATAATCCATTCCTTGTGTACATGCACCAAACCCACTTTTACTGGTATAAAAACTATATTTTTAGTTTTTATTTCTATTTATCATTATTTCAGAGGAAGCACAAAGAGTTTTGAGGCTCAGTTTAGATGAGTTTTCATTGCAAAAATTTTATCTTCTATTTGGAATTAGCAAAGTGAAATCTGCTGCAGTTACTGCATTCAGGTCAAGTTACAGGCATCCTAATGACGGAAGGTACTTACCTGTATAAATGGTTACAATTTATTGTTTTATTTATAGGCTTCAGTCTGAAAGATACTTCTCTGGGATGTTGCCGGATAGAGAAAAAATTGCTTTGACTTCTCTAGAAATTATCACGGACGCCCTTCTAGAAATCATGGAGGTGATTATCTTTTATTTAAAAAGACTTTTCATTAATCAATATTTTAAAGGCATGTATGAGAGACATTCCTGACTGTGAATGGCTTAACACGTGGACTTCTCTCGCCAAAAACTTTGCATTCTTCCACAATCCAGCTTTGCAACCTCGAGCTCTTATTGTCTTTGGATGTATTGTAAGTTAATCTTCTATTATTTATTATTATTATTATATTTTATATTTTAGCAAAAAGTATACCGATCAGGATATTAAGCAGCTCTCAGAATTCTTGTCAAAGCTTTAGAAAATTTCAACGATATGGTTCTTTTGGAGGCTCTTGTTATGTGTCTGACTCGACTTCAACCTCTATTACGTCCAGTAAGTTTTTATTGAACCATAAAAATAGCTTTCTGTCTTATTTTTTTAGGAATCTCCCATACATAAGTTTTTGTTCTGGGTTGCCGTGTCTGTTTGCAATTGGACCAACTTACTTTATTTGCATCCGGACTTGCTCTTCTCGAACAAAATCTGCATACTTTGGACTCTCTTGGAACATTTGATGAAACTGTAAGAATATTTAAAGATTGGATGTTTTAATTTTTGTTTTTTAGCCTTTGGAAACTGTTATGATGGCGACAGGGAGCCCTTGGAATGGCATTTTAAACAGCTCGATCATGCCGTCGGCTTGAGTTTCAAAGGTTTTTTTAATCATTTTTTCTTAATTTAATTTCTTTTGTAGCTAACTTTCATTTCGCTCTGGTTGGACATCTTATAAAAGGTTTTCGACACACCGCACCTACTACAGTTTCGCGAACTTCGAGAGTTCTCACATCCCTTCTTGGCATCGTCGCCAAACCTCACAAACGTGACAAATTCGAAGTGACGCCGGACAGTGTGGCCTATTTAGCAGGTAAAATATAACAAGTTTTACATGTGCTGCCATAAGTTAAGGTCTTTTAATTATGTATCATTTTGTTTTCAGCATTGGTTGCTGTGTCAGAAGAAGTCCGTAGTAGATGTCATGTCAAACATACATCATCTAGAACGGAACCTCATGGAAATATTACAACTCAGGTATTTTATCATTTTAATTTTTACTTTATTTCATTTTACCCCCACAGATCTTACCAATGGTCGCTGAAGGCAGAAATGAAGTCTCTTTACTTTCAAACCAACGTCAGAAATCCTGGGATATGATGGATCAGTCGATTTTGATCCAAAATCGAATTCACAAGCAGCAAACGCAGGTTACTAATTTTTTAAACAACGATTAATATTTCACAGACATCAACTGCACAGTTTGTTTTTGTGTGTTTTAATTGTGTTTGTCTCCTTACTAATTGATTTATCAAAGTTTTAAATTTATAGAAGTATTTTTTAAATAACCATTTTAAAATAGGATGTTTCCTAAAATGTTGCGCTGGCCTTTTAAAAATGAGTACGCTCTTTAGTTTCTCGGTTTTGGGATTAGAATTTCATGGGGTTCATACATAAAGCGAATGAGAGTAAATTAGTTGATGTATGTAGGCAGGAACAACTTCACTGGGTGCAAGTGAGAGTAGTACGCCCATAAATAGTAAGGGATGGCATAGTTTGGATCTCGGAACCCAGTTACCTAACCTTCAAGCATCCAGGTCGACAAAATTCAGGACCAGATTCAAAAGGTCTTCTTCCGTTCCGTCTCCTAACAGTGGTTCACCCTATGAATCAGCGAAAGTAAGCGTTGAAAAAGAAAATTTATTCCTCTTGAATTTTTTTTTTCTTTTTTTAATCTTTTCTGCGAGTATGCAAACCTCTGCTGAGTCGTCAGAGTTATATTTTAAAGCTCATTAGATTTTATGTTTCAAAAACTGTAATTTTAAATGGGTTAAACTTATTTTTGCTTGATTTTTTTTCTTTCTTTCTCTCCAAGACACACTCAGTGCTTTATGGTGTAGAATTCGCTTATTCTTAGAAAGTCGACTCGCATGTTTCATGTTACTAAACTTCAAGTTTTTTTTTTTTTTTTTGCATGATTGTGGGTCAAACAGTTTATACTGTCTAAATTCGAAGATTTCCGTTTCAATTTTATTTTCCGGCAGTTATAAAAAAAAAATTAACTCAAAATGTTTAAAATGGTTGACCCTACAAGAAATGGTCTCACGTTTCTCATAAAAGGAAATATTTACGTACTCCTTTGGCCATCTATGCTTTTTTTCTCCCCATTTCTTCTTGATGCATAATAACTCCTGGCTACCTACTATGTTGAGAAAACTATGTCTAAAAAGATTAAAATTTGTAAATTTAATCTCTTATCTCATTAGTTAGGCAAAGGAAGAAAACAAGGGTAGTGCAGTTCAATAAAAAAAAATTATAATTCAAGGGAAGCAAAAATGGTTATGTTTGATTTAAGGTTTACAGATGCTTGTAGATACCAAACCGTTCAGCCTTTATTGCTTTTTCTTTGTAAATAATTTTTACCAATTCAGTTTTTCATGTGTGCAGAACCTACAGATTAAGATTGATTTCCTATTTTATTTTATTTTTTTAGAATCGAAGTGCACGTGTGTCTGTTTCGAATGAAAACAATATTCTACTGGACCCAGAGGTTCTGACGGATCCATCAGTGCAAGCTTTAGTCCTCACAGTGATTGCCACGTTGGTTAAATATGCTAGTGAAGAAGCTGAAATACGAATTCTTTATCAATATCTTTCAGAAGCTTCTGTAGTTTTCTCAAAAGTGTTTCCTGTCATGTAAGTCATCGACTAATTTCTTTTACATTACATCAGCCTTTTTTTTAGACATTCATTATTGGATGTAAAACTAACGAGTTTGCTTTCAACATGTCATGATCAAGTCCTCCTTAACTCAGTTCAGAGTATAATTCAAAATATGATCGCCTGTGAAGAAACAAGCATGCAGCAGTTGCATTATTTACAGTCTTGGGGGTTTGGTGGCCTTTGGAGGTTCGCTGGACCTTTCACCAAGGTGAGGAAATGAAACTTTTTACCTAAAATAAATTATAATTTTAGAGCGTTTGTACTGCAGAAAGTGCGAGCACTTTGTGAATTGTCTTGAAGCCATGGTTGAAATGTGCATGCCGATGGAAGAAGGTGAACTCGATATTGCTCAGTATCCCTCAATGCTAAGTGTTTCCTCAAATATGAATCTTTCTTCTTCGTTGTCAAGTTTAACCTTAGGTTCTCCTACTGACAGAGGTAACCCACAAACTTTTCGTTGGACCCCTAAAAATTTTTTTTATTTCAGATTCTCTATTGGACGGAGACGGATTAATCGCACGAGGTACGTTTAACAAATGTCGCCCTCCTGTCAAAAAGATGTCGGGAGAATGAGATTCACTTAGGCTCCTTAAACTGAATCTAAGTTGGTTATGAGAGCCTAAAAATTCAATTTGACCTAAATTCAGACCACAAAAATATCGAAAAAAAATATTTTTTGAAAGATTCTTTTGTTTCAATGCATTTCAATGCATAAAGAAGGCTGTTACTATTTTTTTTATTTTTAAAAATATTGTTTAAACTTAAATAATTTATTTTATATATTTATAGTTTTTTAAAAAACTAAGAATAATTTTATTACCTATATATTATAACTAAATTTTTTTTAACAAAAAAAAGTTTTTAAACTAACAAATTTTAACTTTAATAACAATCGTAATTATTGAAATTTTATATTATGGCCTCCTCAATATTATGTTTGAAAAATTTTAATATCATTAGTCTCAAAAATTACTTAATAGGTGTTTTTAAATTCTCATTTTAAGTCTGAAAGCACCTAAATATCTTGATGTATATTTTTTTAATGAATTTACATAAATAAATTTTTAAATATTGTGCTTTATAGGCTGCTTTGATAATTTATTTTTTATTTTATTTATTTAAGGCGGCCTATGATTGTGGAAATAGTTTCATTTTTTGTTTTGGCTGCATAATGAATAAAAAAAATTGAATTCATAATAATAAGGAATTGTCTGTAGCTATTTAGATGTTTTCAGCCTTCATAAGTCATTTTATTCTAGATTAAATGTTTTTTATCTTCCAAATACACACAACTCGATAGATAAATATTTCATGAGGTTTACCACAGTGACTCCAATGAAGATGAAAAATCAATATTAGTCAATTGAAAAATGGCCCTACTTTTCTATTCTGTGTTGTTAATTTTTGTCAAATTTTATTTACTTAGTTCTAAATCAATGTTATAACACGATTTATGCTTTTTTTGGTCTAACTTTTTTTAAAATTAATTAATTAGGCCTTAATTAGTCAATTTTCTGTTACGCTTAACTTATTTTCTCTTTTTTATCATATGACCGACTAAAAATATAGAATTGAATTTATATAAAGCTTTAAATTGATCAAGAAGGGCTAAATTTGGCTTTTCTTAAAAGTCTAACATCTTCATTTTTTCAAAGATCTTAAAAAGTACATAATTTCCATTTGTTTATAAAATTTGTTCATTAGATCTTTAATTACCAATATTAACTCCAAATTATTGTTGTGTTCCCTTCAAGAATGTGTGAAATTTAAAAATTAGGACTGATTAGTGTATGTGCAGAAGGACGTTGATCGTTCGGAAGTAACTGGTAAAATTTCAATTTAAAAAAAAATTTCAAGTCTAATTATCCCAATGTGAATTTAAATCTTCCGATAATCAAAGACTCTTCTGTATTTCTGGATGGTTTTAGAGAGTACGCTTATATTTACAAAATATACTTTGAATAATCAAAGTACCAAAAGAGAGATTACTACTATTTTAGTCTACTTGTTTCAATGTGTTCCTAGTTATTAAAATTTCCATTTTAATTTAATCTCCAATTCTTTTTAGACTGTTAGCAAATTGTTCTCTCTGTTTTTGTTTTATGGAGTGTTATGTAATTTCATTGATTTATACTTTTTATGACATTTTATGAGGTAAAGCTCATTAACTTTTATTTTTCTCGATCGATTTGAACAGTGTGATCTCTAGGAAAGAATTTATTTTGTGATATTTCTTATTTAAAATAGAGAAAGATATCAATGTTAAATCCCATTTTGAATTTCAATCCACTGCTGGTCCAGTAAATTCTATGTCTTAAAAAATCCATTATGGTAGATGACAAAAATCTTTCTAGACTGTCCAAGATACCATTAAATACCTTTTTGAGTACCAAAGTCGAAATTCGAAATCTGCTTTTATTGTTATTAATTTGGAACCTTGCTTGTGAGTGGGAAAAACATCATCCTCAGTGCTATTCTTTTTAAGTAAAAATTCTTAAAATGAACGGAACTTTTAGTTTTCTGATGCTTAATTCCAACATTTAAAGAAAAATTTTCTTTTGAATTTTCCATAAGCAATAATAATGATTTTTATTTTTCAATATATGGCTTAGTCCCTGTAAATCTGTTGAATCAGAGTCGGAACCCACCATCAAGCTTAAAAAAATAAAATCGAGGTTCAAAGTCAACACTAAAAATTAACACCAATTTAATGGGTTACTCAACTATCTATTAAAGTTGTATTTAATATTCTAAAAGTTCTACCTCATACGAATTAAGTATCGAAATTGCTCTTGATAGGATTAAATTAATTTTAGCATAAGGTTTTGTTTGGTGACATGGATTTTAAAAAAGTTTAGTTTCAAAATTGATCTCTTTTTTTCCTTGTCTCAGTATCTTTTTATTTCCAGTACTCATGAAAAGTTTTCAAAATTAAAAACCGTGAATTTAATTATATTCATACATTTTGTCGGTGTAAAGGTGTATCTAGATGTTCGTAATATAATCTGGATGTTCATAAATTGTAGAACATTCCATTCAATGTCAATAACCTCATAGAATTTGGCGTGTGCTATAGAGCACTTTTATGCCATATTCCAAGACGAATTTGCCTCCGGAAAATATTTAATGTTACCCTGTGGTAGGTATTTTTCTTTATTAGGGCTTTAGCATTGCTGTCGATGTTTCCCTAATCACAAATTCAAAATGATATTATGTATTTATTATATTTTATTGCAATAAAGGCTGTGTTAATAATATTGATGAACTGATATTTTTTTAGTGATCTTTTTAAGAAAATTATTTCGGATTTCTTTATTTAAAGATTTATTTTTATTTTTTCAAATTTAAACGTTCTCCCCTTTAGCTTTAATTGTATTGAAGTTTTTAAATTGTAGATGTAGAAAACCCAGGAGGCTTAAAAAATAGGTACTTCCACGCAAAAGTCATCGCCACCAAAAAAGTGAGTAGGCCCTCCAGTTGCCACTTTCTCATTTTTGCTGCAGAGGGGCCTCACTCGCTATTTTATTGGCGTTGACAATTTTCAAAACATGGTTTCCAAATTAAAAATCTAGTCCAAGAAAATCTACTGGGGTTGTATTATGAGCTTAAACCTGATATTTGTTAAACCTAAAGCTTAATAATCCAGTGTTGAATTAAAAAAAATTCCATTTGGAGGCAATGTTTAATGTTAATATTTATTAAAAAATAGTTCGATGTGAAAAAAAAATTAAAATAAATGTTGTATCGAACAATAAATAGCTGTTACAGTCTTATAAGAAAATAATATTTATTTCTGATTCAATTTCTAATGTTAGTTGTTCAATATATGGCACAGAAATTCACCATTTTTCTTTTTATGTATGTATTTAATAAAATATTTTTAAAAAATATTGAACTGTTTTTGCTTTCTAAACCTTTGGCATTCAAAACTGAAAATTGTGGTTAAGCTTAAAAAAAAAAACTTTTCCGAATTAGGCCAAAATTTTGGTCATATCTTCACCCCCCCCCCCCACAAATTAACCAATGATCTTGGATTTAGGGATTGTTTAATTTATTTTATAACCTTTCCTGTATTTTTTCAGGAAACAACAAAAATTTAGAGGGTGGTTCGGTAGGCATGATTTCAGTTCCGATTTGTATTTTACGTGTTTAGAATACGTAATTAAAAAGAATTAATCAATACAAAGAGTAAAAGTAGGGTGTGACCTCGAAAAGTTAAATCATTTTCATGTAAAATGCCCCATGTGGGTGGTAAAAGTGTCCGGCCTCCTGGGTGGGAGAGACGCAACGTGAGGTAGATAAACGCAAGCGCATTTTATACAGAACAACCCCTTTAGTATAACACCTCAAGTATCATTATGACGTACAACCTTGTTCATTCTCCTGGTTATAGGGTCACAACCGCCTCCAAAGTGTCTTATATCTGTGCCTTTCCTAAAAAACTTGGACAACGAATTATCAGGCGTTTTTAAACTCACATCCCCCACAACCTCTGTAGAATTTCAATCAATTTTAAATAAATAGCAACACGAAATATTACAATAAAAGACAATATTATATACAAAAACCTTTTAACATTATATCTTCCTAAACATGGAATATTTTTATGTTGACGGTAAGTAAATGTTCGGGAAAATTCAAAGCACAGATGAGCACTGTCTTGCTAATACACGATCATACTACACCATGGAGTTCTTAGTTTTTCTTATAAAATAAAAAATCATCAAAACAAGCATGTGTTTCTTTATAACAAGCAAAGGCCAAAACGGTCAATCATTCATAAATAAAAACACGTTTTATTAAACGTCATAACTAATTTTAAAAATACTAAAACTTCTTTTTTTCTTGATCGATACAAACAAACCACGCGATGCACGTGAAACTTAAATGCAATCTTTTTTTTTTTTTTTTTTTTTCGTTTTTTTAGGTAGTTCGGCTTCGGTAGCTACATGTAAATATGCAAAAGGGAAAACCGCCTTTATCGATTCCACCGGTGTTCGATATCGCGTGACGAATTTCGTTTATATTTAGAGCACTCATGGTTTATCTCAAGGGGGCTTAAAAAAAAATCTTCTCAGTTGTGCGTCTAATTCCTTGGGGATTGATTTTTTGGCAAGATTTCCTCATGAAAAAATTTAAAAAATCAAATTTTTAGGGGAAAAACTAAAAATGCTACAATCACTAAATTTTCTAGACGTCGCACAAATATCAAGCACAAATCAACGACACAAGTGTTCCGTTAACTTTCATAAAACTGCTGAATTATGCATGAAAACTTCACTTTGAAAAGTTAGCTTTACATATTTAAAGTAGGCACTGAGCTAAAGATTAGCTAATTACGCCACTAAAAATTGATCTCCATGGATTTTTTTAGTGACTAAGCTAAGAATGTTTGGGGTACGATGTCATTGTAGGAAAAAAAAAAGATAAGATTTACACGTCTCTGTTTTCAGAGCTCCTCTTGGTGGGCTCCAGAAAAGTATACCGATTTTCACGTCTTTGTTTTCAGAGCTCGCTTGGTGGGTTTCGATAATTTATGTAGGTAACTTTTTAGAAATTTTTTGGTTGATTTTTGATTTTTACAACTTAAATAGTATGCTTCGCTTTTAAACTTCTATTTCCGTTTCCCCTACACATGAAATTCCCTGAATCTTTCGCCACATGGAACGGGGTTAAAAAGCCCTAGTTTTTCTCTACTAAGTACTATCAATAACCCTCCCTTTTCCCAATAAATTCTATTTGACATTTGGTAAAAATTTGGTGAAGATAGGACCATTGGCGCATTAAGCAAAACTTATAACAGACAAATTTCCACCATTTTTGTGTACTTCGGGGAAGGGGGGGGGGGGCTAAATTAAGCTTTTGAATGCTAATCATCTTGACCAATTAGGTAAAAGGGAAAGTTAACCTATCCAGAAGCAGTAGACGTCAAATTATCGGGAGTAGACCAGAGGATAAAAAATTAATTCTAAAACATCCTTCTTCCCCTTCGGGAAATGGGTTTCCTTGAGCACCTATCCTAAACTGGCACGAAACCAATAAATTTCTTTTTTTTACAAGTGGGTACATATCGAATTTATTTTATCAAACCTAAAACATTTCATGCACTAAGTGAATATTTTAAAAAACCTTACGTAGAAACGATTATTCTTTCTCAAAAGAATGTAATTTCGACAAGTTAAATGTTTACCCACTTTCATATTTAATAATTTTCTTTATATTTTTTTTGACGGGAAATGGGTTTATAAAGCCTTCTAAAGCTCTATTAAACCAGCAATCAATCTTTTTAGGTCGGCGAGCGCTCGAGAAAAACCCTGTTATTTTTTCTTTCAATTTTTTAACTTTTAACGACAAAAAATTGTTTTTAAATGGGATAAGTAACAAATCGTCGTGTTAGGGCTATCTCATTTTTTATCAATTTTGAGTTTGGCATTGTTTGTGATGGTAAATTTTGTGGAGAATCGAATCCCGTTGGTAGTTTAACCCTATTACCAACAGAAAACGCGTAGTTCACGATTTAGCCAACAGGTGACGCAGATTCCAATGAGAAATTAATACGCATTTTGCTCTCCTGAAAACCTAGGATAGCCGGTGTTAGAACTAACGCGACAGCATTGGCAGATTTGAAATCCCGTCCCTCGTGGGTTAGTGATTAAGGTCTCTGACCGGGGCTGCCCAATATCTAGAAGACAGTTTCTGTTTCGGGGGCTCAGAAATTTGGATGCAATAAACCATTTTGAAATTATGTCTGTAAACTACGCGGTATTATAAAATTAAATTCTCATACATACATAATCCGCGGATCAATCGATTAGGTCACTCCATTGAAGTAGGCCCCATAAAAGGATGCCATGGCAATATGGCGAGAACCTGGACTCTGTCTCCTCCTTCCTAGAATACTAGGATAACAGGGAATAAAGAAAAAGAAAATATTTATGCCAAACTTTAAAAATTTTGAAAGATCATTTTAGGAACTGAAGTTTGTTAGGTATTGTAAGCTTTGTTTGCAGAGCACGGTACTTATTAATTGCATGACTTGCAAATAAGGTAATCAACTAGATTATGGCATAGAAACTTATAAAGTACGTTAGTTCCGTATAAAATATTAATAGAATTCATCAGCATGTCGTCCTTGAAGAGGAAAAAGTGAGATGAGAAAATTTGTGGTCTAGAAATTACATTTTTCTTTTTTCTTTTTCAGAATACTTGAGAATAACAAAATCCTTCATGAAAACCGAAGACGCGTTGTTAAAAATATTCTAAAGCTACGGTATGGAGGTCGCTCAATGAAATGATTGGGCCATGACTCCCTTGAAAGAATTAAAAAAATATTTTTGAATATTATACCTGAAACCAAATGAACCAGAACATATTTAGAAGTAAATGGACCAAATTGAAAAAGGTAAAAATTTAATAGTATTTAGACTTGAGTGGTCATAGGATGTTGAAATAACAATTTTTTTTAAAAATTTATCCGAAAAAATCAATTATCGGATATAAGCCTCAACTCCGTGGGTCGGTGATTCAGGTCTCTGCATCAGACAGGGCTCTTTTCTTCTTCCCCAAAAATGAAGAATAAGAACAATATTGTAAAGGCAAATATAATCAAGATTAAATTTACCACATCCGATGACCTCTTTTTGTTCAAGTATTTCGTGATTTTATTTTGTTTGTAATTAAAATTTATTATTTTACTAAAGTGTCATTTTGTTTTCTTTTTCAGAAGACAAGATGCAAAGAAACTTTATAATATTATTTATAATATTGACAATTATGTACAATATAAGTCCAGGTACGTTTTTTTCTTTCCTAAATTCAAGGGCTTGAATCCTATTGGTTTTTGGAAGTAGCTCAAGACATTTCATTGGATCAAAGCTTGGGTCTTTATCGATCTCTCGGCGCTAAGTCTTTTCTCTTTCGCCCACTAGTTTTTCGTATTTCGCTCAATTATCAATCTTTGTGGGATCTTTTAGAATTCCGAAAACGTGGTTCGATGGTGAAAGTTTCTTATGAGTTCTGTGGCTACAACTCAAATGGGAAAATCTTTTAATTCTCTCTCTAAATTAGTGGTGATCAACCATCCCACACGTAAATATCTCAGCTCATTCACTTAAAAATCAAGTAAAATTTGCGCTAAGTAAAAGTCTTTAGCTGTGCTGGTTGGCGGGATAGCCTGATTGGTTTGTGAATGCGCCAATGAGAGCTATTACAGGATTCTTTTAGGTTAGAGGCCTACAATTTTTTCTCCCACAAGATGATTTTATGGTAGCTTAGGTAGTAGGAAATTCACTTTCAAGGCTTCCTTGGGTTTGTTTGTAATATATTACAATTATGTTCCGTTCTTTTTCAGCCACAGCAATTGAATGTTTCAAGTGCGTATCACTAAATGGGAACAATAAGGCATGTGATGATCCCTTTCATAATAATTATACCCTGGATATTTTGGAATCACCTTGTTTAGGAGGTAGAAAAGGAAGGAACGGGCTCTTTCCTGCCACTGCTTGCATTAAACTGAGCGGAGTATACGGTGAGTTCAAGTCGTTTGACAATTTGATATATTATTCTACAATATTAATTTCGGGATGAATATGTAAGATGAAAATGTTTCAAAAGACATTTAGGTAATAGCTGCTCATCAACCTGTTACAAGTACCATTGAGCCTCTGGCACTAATGTCGCTCAGGTACACACTGCACATACAGAGGTATTACTCCCCTTCACACCTTTTGTGTTTAGTTAGCTTCGTTTACTGTTGCTCTCTCTTTCTCTCGTTCATTGATGCGTACTAATTTATAGTGTGACTTTTATGTAGTTAACGTGCTTTGCATGAACGGATTTTTAGAAAATGAATAATCAAACACGAGTTAGTGAACAAGGAACGCATGATAAAGATATGTCAGAGAAAATTAAATATTTTTATTATAAACAGTATCTTATAAGGTCCCCATTTTGATTTAAGTCAAAGTTTTTTAGCAAAATACGTTTTATTATGTTTTAAGGTATAATACCAAAATTATCGATACATCACTCAAAAATAATTTTCCGCAGATGATAATGGCGACACAATTACAATCCGCGGCTGCGCACTTGACAGTGGGACTCTTACTACTGACACTGAGATCATAAGGATGTCTCACTGTGGCGGATTTTATTATGAGGATAGGTAAATTTTAATATTATCCAAAGAAATTTCTCTAATTTATTCTTTCAGGTATGTGCGAGGGTGCTTGCAAAGCTGTGATGATGCTGACGCTTGCAACCTAGGTGTAACTGAACGTGATATTTCAGCAATTATTTTATCAATTACATGTTTTCACATCTTTGCAACTATTCGATAAAACATTAATTTATTAACACAAATTAAACTAAATTAGTTTAACATTTGTTTATGAACCTATTGTATGTTTAATAAATAAATCTTGACACTTTTCCACAAACCCAGTTTGTCTATATCAGTGTTTCTCAACCTTTTTGAAGCCTGCACCCCCCTAAGAGGAGGAAAATACTTACCCTTCCCTACTAAAGAAAAAAACTATAATAAAATTAATTAAAAAAAAAAAAGGTAGTTGCAGAAAAAGTAATGCGACGTTGAAAATATATGTAAGTATTCTATGAAACCAATATAAAAACTAGATACTACACTACCTACTACGCATACATCAGATGGTTGAAATTGAAGTCTTTTTAAAATGTTAGAATACTGAGAGAGGAACCCTACGAAGAGCCTGTAGACAAGCATCTTTTCAGAAATTTTAAGGATTTCAGAGTAATCGATAACATATTCTCATCTAACTCATCAGTAATCACTGATAATATTACCTAAAACAAGTATTTGGCGACGCCGCCAAGGGGAGCTTGAAAACGGGAGCACGGCGCTTCATCTCTCCTCAAATTTTCTTTTGTCATACTAAACCCGCAAGACTTGGCGGTCATGTTGGTTAGAATCTCAAGCGCCTCAAAGAGACCCTGCTTTTGCCTTTTTTTTGGAACAAAAGTCGCATTATTAAAAATTAAATTTAAAAAAAGGACTTACGCTAACCCCCCCCCCCTATCAACCAAATTTTGCTTAACGCCCCCCAGTAACTTCCCGGCGCCCCCAGGGGGGCGGTACCGCCCCGTTGAGAATCACTGGTCTATATGATTCAAAACTTCTTTTGATAAACCTGCAAAAAGATTCGCAAAAATGAAAAAACACTAGAATGCAAAACCTTAATTTACATGAACTGAGTGCCTATTCTTTTAGCACATCTGGCTAAGTTAAAATATTTTGAGAATTTATGATTTTTCTCTGATGGTCTTTTTTTTTCTCTTGGCATTAAAACGAAAAAGTTCAATTGCAGACGAATTGCATCTTTAATGTAGGCATAACGCTATCTATGAGTATGCTTAGGTATAGGAGTGGTACCATTATTTTTTTTATGAAAATGCCTTTATTCATATTCCACAACACAATTTTTTGTGTTATTTATATTATGTGTGTAACATAAAAAATAATTTGTAAATTATGATTGTGATTGCACTAATTTTCTGCATTTCATCGCCTGAATGAAATGACGAGTACTGGCCTCAATGGGAAACTTACTCAAAGTAGCTCAATTTTTCTTCCCAACTTTTGAGAAAATTTTATCAAGTTGTAAGGAAGTTTTGAGGGAGAAAATCTGAAAGTCTTTGCCCAGCCTGGCCAAATGGAACGAGCGAGAACACTCCAAATTTCTCCCTACTATAATTTTTCGAGAATTTTTCTATTAAATATAGGAGGATATGCTCATTAAACAAAACTTTAGGAGGGCAGATGTCTGATTTGTGAATTTCAAAAAATCACGATATTTTCAAGATAACTATAAAAGGAAGATTTGCTGAAAAAGTTCCGGAAAAAGTGGCGAAGGACGGACGGCCAGCCGGCACCAAGACAACCTTAAGATAAAAATATCAATAATCCGTTTTCCTCTACGGTGTCTGGAAGACCCTTTTACAGAGACCATGCCATCACAATAACTTCCTTTGAGGAAGTTTGGATTAAGCTGTAGCCTGTTGGGAGTTGAGCTGAATCTAAGAATACAGAAGATTTCTGCCTTGCCGAGAAAAACTGCCTGAAGCGCCTAAACGAACAAGTGTATGTTTCCTGGAAGTATTGGTAATTATATGCGGAAAGTAAACGCCCATAACAACAAACTGGGGTTTCTTGACCATCGAGGGAAACACCCAAAATTAGAGCAAAGCGGTTTTCTTGGCAGAAAAAGGTTTTTACTAGAGCAAAATACTGAAAACCCATAAAAAGGGCTTATAAAATAATAAAACTTTTGTGACCGAGATGAGAGGCAGAAAAACATATTCAGGGCTACCTTCCTGCATGCTCGATTGTGCAGCTACGTTCACAGTAAAATTTGAAAGAGCAATTATCGGAAAATTGTTCACCTGATGACGCTTAAGTCGAAACCGGTCGTAAGCTATTCCTGTTCATTGTCTCCCTTCCTCAGATTGTAGTCTGTAATATAAACCTTGATAATTAATGCAAAGGATAATTAGAGATTAACTTGAAAGTTGAAATGGATTCTCCAAAGTTGTCGTCATCTCATATTTACAGTTACTTACTGATGCAGCATGAAGGCGGATCACTGGAAATCTTGCGGGAAAGAGGGGGAAAAAAGAAGAAGAAGAAGAATTTATAACCTTCCATATCGAGTGAGTGAGGTAAGCGTAGGAAACTGTTATTCAGTTGTTATGCCTCTAGGAAAATAAAACGGGGAAAACGTCCGAGATACGGGCAATCGGTTCGGTCCAAATTTTATATTAAATTATGTAAGTTCATCACCGAAATAAAACGGCGAGGAAAGAACGTAGAAAGACGCTCCAAATAAGTTTATTTCGATTAAAAAGCCGGCCGGACAACTTAAGAGTTCCTTTTGACAATATCCGAATTTTTTTTCGTTTCAATTTTTATCAAATAAACAAGTTTTAAATAAATAAAAGGACTCATCACACGTTTTTTTAAGTGCGTTTTATTTATTTGTTTATTTAAGTTTCTAAAAAAGTCAAATCACCAACTTTTTTCAATCTTGGATATGTGTCACGTGAGTATTATCAATTTTTGGACGAATCTTTTTGTTTTATCCCTCAATGATTCTTCTCTATGATAATGATTGATAAAATAGAAGTTGGAAAAACAAATTTCTACCCAACGAGGTCACAGGGGAAAATACATTTTTCACCCCTGTCCACCCTTTATTCTTCTACTTAATCCTTTTATTTATAAAATATTTAATGTTTACTGTTAAGAAAACATAAGGAAGTTCTGGGTCTCGGTGGATAATTCTATGGAAATGAGACCGGACGTCAAGGAAAACCAGAAAATGTGCCGAATGTCGAGATCTTGAATTAAAGTCGACCCGACACTTTTTTCTCTCTCTTCTTTTTTTTCTTCTTCATCCCTTCGAATTCTTAACAAGATTTAAATTTTTTTGAATTAATTTCTTTTATCTCTTTTAGTGAGCTCTCTGAAATTCATTGACGATGTTTTCGTTCCGTCGTAAAATCAAACTGAACAATATCGGATTGTTTATATTTTAAAAGGTAAGTTCGGGGCTGTTCTGATCTATGAAATTTATGTTTATTTTGATTTTACGCCGTTTTATTTTTAATTCCTTCTTTTTATTTCAAAAGTCCAGAGTCCGTAATGTTGACTCCCGTTATGTTATTGAGGGGAGGACCCCCTGCCCCAGTCTTTTATTTTGGGTTTTTTCCCTTTTTTTAAAAAAAAATGTTCAATCATTTCTCTAATTGTCCATAGAAGTTTTCATAGATTAAGAAACAAAATGAAAATAACTTTTTTTTCTTAACCTTTTAAATTCTTAAGTTTTTATTTTCTTATTTTTGGTGTTTGTTGGGTCTTATTTGACCCTTGGGGAAGCTTTTGGTCCTTTATTGATGAATTTTCCTTTGGCGGGGAACTAGACTTCTTATTTTATGAATCATCTGTTTTTATGATAATCCAGATTTGGGAGTACAATTTGTGCATAGAAAGCTGGATGATTAGAACTTTTTATGACTAGAATATGAAGAGGTTCATAATGCATTCTGTGGATGGCTTGAAGAGGCATCATAGTAGTCGCCCGAAATCTGAAGTTGATCGATCCACTTTGAGCGATATCTGTGATTCTAGATGCCATGAAAACAGTTTCTGATTCCAGAGAGCAGTGGTCGTTTTCGAGGGCATCACTTTTTAATTTTGCTCATTTAAGAGCTTTTAAGGAGCTCAGGCGACATTTAAGCAGCTCAGAGTCCTTTGAGGTGATCAATGGTTTGCCGATGGTTTTTATTTTCAAACGAATCTCCCTTTTTCCAGCAGGGCAGAAAACAGGTCCACTTAATCTCCTTTGAAATTCTGTTAAAGAAAACAATTTTTGAACTAAAGATCTAGTATTCAACGAATAATGTACAAATCTTTCGGTTATAGAATAGATTATGTTCATTGATGGGATCAATGACCTCTGGTAAATTGGGAAAGCATAAATGGCATAAAGACGTTTTTTTGTGGACACTCACTGAAGGTTTTTTAACTTCCTCAAAAGAAAGTTATTGTTATACTCTTGATGAATGGTTTTTTTAGATATGGGACTTTCAATCCGTGATCATCCAGATGTTGCCATTTTTGGATTTTTTTCAACATACTTTAAAATGGCAGTCCGTAGTTAGGAGGTTGGCTGTAATGCTATTGATTGGGTCATGGCTCTCCTTATATTAAGAAATGAATAAACCTGATGAGAAATCAACTGATAAAACCTCGAAAAGTCAGTGGTGGTGAAGAATCATGAGGATATATTGTAATTTGGTGGACTCGAGGATTTTTTAACTTTCTTAAAATGCGATATCTGCGACATGCTCAACGAATGGTTTTTGGTTAAATGATCCATCTTAATTATCGATCATCATGTCCCCATTTTTATCTTTCTGGAATACTTTGCCGTCACAATTTTTGTTAATTTTCTCTTTTTGCCTTCGTAGTGCCTATTTTCTTTGTGAAAAATCTTGCTGGAACGTATGTCTGTAATTTTGAGGAATGTGCTATGTACTAGGTGTCGTTGATCGCCACATGACTAAGCATCGATAAATTAAACTGACGAAAAATTAGAGAACCTAAAAATCAGTGGAACATCTTTTTCGCTTATTTTAATATTTGCTTAGCTATCTTCTGAAATGATAAATTGTGACCTATTTTTTCACTCCTGTATTTTTGTTGAAATTGACCACTGGCATTGCATGGCAGATCTCAGACATTTTAATTTCTTCTAAATGAAATTATACAGGTTTTTGTGGCTATTAGGTAGGTCACTAGTTCAAATCTCTGGGCTGTGAAGAAATTTTTCAAGAATTCTAAAAAGTTACCAAGCCTCATTCTGCTCCCACTCCTGGACAACTGTTTTTGTTAAGATGATAAAATGAAATAGTTGTAGCCCTCAAACATGTTTCTCGGAGACCCAATTTCAGGTCTCAAATAGCTCAAAATTCTACTTGTCATTTTTCTCTTGAATTTAGCCCAATTTCACCATTTACACCTATAATATTTGTTGTATTCAATAAAAATAACCAAAACATGTGGCAGATGACTTAATAAGAAAGATCTGTCGTCGACAAAAGGCTTTCCTAGAATTGGGGGGCCCTTGTTATTGTTTGCAAGTTTTCTGGAGAATTACATAACTTTCTCCCTTCAATTGATCATTAATTACGTCATTGAATTTCACTGTAATCCATCAGTTTACAGTGTTAAATTTTTTTTAAATATTCAGCTACTTTTCAGGCCTCCTGTGAAAAAGGCGTAAATCCTTAAAAAGCTGAATTTTTGAGCTATACTTTTAGTAGCATAGGCCACAACCAGCAAAAACTAAAAATGATGACTGGGCCAAAACTGCCTCTGTATTTTTTTAAGACAGAATAATAATAAAATTTTAATTTAAACTTTGCCCTCCCTGCAACTTCTATTTTATTTATATTTTTTTATTTGTTTATATTAAATTTGTTTATCAAACCTTTGTTTTATTTCCTGCAGGGAAAAAATGGCTGTTAGTACTCATCAGTGCTACTCTCCAGTTTAAATGTATTTGAGTTCTCTGAAAAATGCAATTGGAACATAGATTATTGTATGATGTTGAACTTGTGTAAATTATCCCAGCCCTATCATCTTTATGTGAGTAAAAAAAAAAAAATTGTTCATTTTATATATTTTTCTTCAAATTTATCTTTGCAGGCGAAAAACTTGATGACTCGTCAACTTTACCATGCAAAGCCTCCAACCGGCAAATGATGAGCCTAATGTAACTTTTTTTCTGAAACACCGTTGAATATCTAACTTGAAATTATTTCAGAATGTTAGTTTCAATCCTGCTGAGGTGACAGCCAAACAAGAGGACAGAAAAGAAGGAGACAAACTATGTAATAACGCATCTTTGGTTAAACGCCTTTATTGTGTAGACGAGCCGCTAAAGGATAATTTTGTCGTGTTAGATCATTCCTGTGCTTCGCCCTCACAAGATCACTTGAATAATCTCCCAATCGTATGTTTTCTTTAATTTTTAAATAAATAAATTTAATTCACAAAATTTTAGGTTGTAAAACCAAGATCAGACCCTTTGGAAAAAGTTATTGAGAAAAATAGACCAAACATGGTTGTTTTAACTCTTAATCCTATTAATCAAGGGTTAAAAATTGCCTTAAGGACGTCAAATGGAAAAATAGTACATGTAAATATTTTTTTGTTTAAATTTTTGTTTTGTTTTAATATGTAATTTTTTTTTTTTTCAAAAGGAATCTGAGCTTCCTTATCTTCAAAATGAGCTATTGGACTATGTTAACAAAGAACTACTGCCACCAATATTAGCATTAGAATGGGGAGAAATATTCCCCGAACTTTTCTATAGAGGCTGTGTATTTGTTGAAATTAAAGATTGTCGAGTACCTTATAAAAACAACAATTTCATATGATGCTAAGGCCACATAATGAGGTATGTTGGATAATATATTGAACTTTTTTTAAATTTATTTTATTATTAGAGCGTCATGAATGATGTTATGTCGCTGATAAATAAGTCGAGTTCAAAATCGTCCAAGATGACGGAGGAGAAAAAATAAGTTTGGAACGCCTAATTGTTCATTCTATGGAGCATCCGCTTTGTTTGGATCCAAGCCCGATGATTGGGAAACGAAAATTCATTCGTTCAACATGCAAACGGCTTTTAGTTCAACCTCTTTTGGGTGTGATGGAGCGTTCGTCAGCGGTAATTAAAACAAATTTGAGCTTTTCATTTTAAATTATCCCTTGCTATCAGGTTCATAAGGAAAGAGAAAAGGAAAGGAAAAGAAAATACCTAGAAAGTTTGCAAAAGACCCCAGATTTTTCGAAATTTAGAGAAACAATTATAAAACTTCGTATTCTGAAAAGCTTACAAAGTTAATGGATAAAATCTAGTTCCACATTTTTCGAAAGAAGACGAGATGTTGATCGATAAGCCGAGTACCTCATCGCCTATTTTAAAAGAGGATTTTGTCCCTCCTTTGGCCGATATCAGAAGTTCTTCATTAGACAAGCCTACGACGTCCTCTTCTCCAATTTTAGGTCATCACTTTTTCGAAAGAACTCGTAATGGAACAGATAGTGATTTTGCAGGTAAAAAAATAAAACAGTTAAATTTTTAATTTCTAATCCTATATTTTGCAGCTAAGGAACAAATGAGGTTGAATGCTGTGAAAGCGCAGATAGCAGCCCAAAAGTCTCATGTTGCTCAGGTAAAAAATAATCATCATATTTATTGTGCTAGATAAAAAAGTATGGAATATATCATTTTCTTTTTGTTACAGTTGGCGATGAATCCAGGTATATCAGCGTTAGCTCAAGAGTTTAAGAATGCTGAAGTTCAAAGTGCTACGTTCCCTTTTCCGACGTAAAAAATTCCCTGTTAGACGAGCCGACTACATCCTCTTCACAGGTTTTAGGGCAATGCCTTTTTGACAGAACTCGTAATGGAACAGATAGTGATTTTGCAGGTAAGGAAATAAAATAGCTGTTAAATTTTTAAGATTCTAACCCCATATTTTTGTAGCTAAACAACAAATCAGGTTGAATGTAGCAAAAGCGCAGAGTTCCACCCAAAAGTCCCATATTGCTCAGGTATATTGTGGGAGAAAAAAATCATGAAAAATGTGTAATTTTTTTATTTCAGTTGGCGATGAATCCAGGTTTATCAGCGTTGGCTCAAGAACAGCAACGACAAGTATGTTGTTTTTTATTTTATCTAGTTTATCCTATTATGTTGATTTTATTAATATAATGTATTTTTTAAGGAGCTGCCACGACGGAGATTGAAAGTACTTGCGAGTACATGTGCTGGCACTCTCTTTCCAGAAAGTGGTACTTCCATTTCAAGCCCAGTTAATAACGCTCATAGTACAATGTTTACGTTGTTAAACAATAAAGCGTACACGACAAACCAAACCGTGAATCATCTAAACCATCCGTTAATAGCACAGAAAGTGACGCCGAGACAGGTCATGCCGAATAATTTGAATGTCGGACAAAACGTTACTTACAATTTACAAGCGTTGACTCCACATTTTCAAGCGAAACGTGCGAATAGTCTGAAAACTGTTAAAACTACAAACGCGAACCATTCCCCTGTCACGCCCCCACTTCCTAACGTGCCAACGGTTCAAACAATTCATATGTTGTCGAATCCGAATCCACTGAGTCAAAACGTCGGGACGAACCTCAACCGAACACTGTCTGGCTTATCATCTCATCTTGCAGGTTCGTTTAATTTTCTTCTTTAAACTACTACACCTCCCATTTTGCTAATTTACCCTCTCAATTTATTTTCCAGATATTGAAAGTGATGCATAGTGAAGAATTCCATGATTTCTTGGCGTTGTAAGAGTGATATTTTAACAAAAAAATAATTTTTTTTTTAATTAAAAACTTGTCACTGTTATTATAATTATTATTTCTGTCTTAATGGTAACTATTGTAAATATGTATGAACCACATTACTGTAATTTTCGGGAAATTCGCATAGTGAAATTCAATTAACATTTTGATGGTTTTAATTTCATTAAAATGATATACCATACAAACCAATGTATATTTAAATAGGAAAGTTTTGGCAATTTTTTTTCCATCGCCCTTTACATTAAAAGAACTGCCGATTCTTTAGGTCAACCTTTATTCCTAGTTTTTTTTAAATTTAATATCTGATACGTGTTTTGTTTAAATTTATTTATTTATTATAATTTTTATTACTTTTATAATTTTTGTAGGGTCTCATAAACCAGTCATTTTTTTTCTTTTTGTTTAATGCACTTGTAGTTAATTTATTAAACTCACAGTCTCTTTAGTTATTGGTTTTTTCTAATTTAAGTCGATAGAACGAGCTCATCTTGTGATAAATAATTTAATTAATATTTTCATAATTGTGTAAGTTGTCTTAGAATTTTCAAATGGTTTTAAAAAAATATAAAAAAAAATTAAAAAAATAAAAATTAAAAAATAAATAACCACTGTATATAAGTGCGACCTCTCTTGTTTTATTTTTTTCTTCTTTTATTTTTTTAATTTGTTTATTTTTAATCTTTTATGGTAAGATCTCTTTGGCCTAGTTTTTTTTAATAAACGAACAAGGCCATGATCGATTACTGAGGCACTAAATGCGTCTTGTGACTTGTTTACGTCCATTTTGTCTTCTTTCGCCCTAAAAAATATAGTTAGGAAAAGAAAATTAATCAACTCAAATACCTCTTTTTATAGAACTAAGCATGATTAGACTGTTTTTAAATTTTCTATGTCAAATAAGAATTTTCCTAATAATGCCAAGCAATCACTTTTTTAATCTCTTCTCACTCTCGATTTAAACAAGAAACCTTCACTTCTTTACCTCAGATTTTCAGTTAATTCTTTCATTGAGCTGTAAAATAAAAATTGTGATTGCACAGAGTTAGCTGATATTAAAAGAGTGGTATTCTTTAAACAAAATGGTAAGTTTTAAACTTGATTATAAAATGTAAATAAATTGTGATTTTCCAGGACGATCCTGAAACTTTTTGTATAGTGTTCATGTTAAGTTAATTCTCAATTTTTTTCTATGGTATATCATTTTAATTCAGTTTGCAAAATTTTGCATTGATCTTTGTCAACCGGTACTGATGTTTTTAAAATAAAAAAAAGAACTTACGATTAGTGGTATAAATTCTACGGTTTAAGTACATTGTACTCGGCTACTTTTACAAATCAATGTTTTCCATGAAAACTAGATTAAATAGTAAATATATATTTATATGCATATACTATGTGTAAATATTTGTGTACAAATTTGTTTTTAGTACAACATGTTTGAAAAATGACTGTAAGCATTGTAAAGTTTACTCATTCAAGCTAAATTGTGAAGGAAGTTTAAATGTGAAAAAACGAAACGATTTTTTTTATTTAAAAAAAAATCTGAAAATGCGAAATAAAAAATCTGAACTTCTTTTCTTTTTATATTGTGTTTATTGTTGAATGTAAATCCTAGCTTGCATTTGCTTTCGACGGTTTTTTCTTGACATTTTGCTCTCGCCAACAGGTAAGCTCTTACTAAAGAGAGGACTACTTATTTTTCTTTTTTACCAGACATTTTTATGAACACAAATCCTCCTAAGCATATGTACCAGAGAACCTCATCACCAAGAGAAGTTGTAAATAATTTTAATTGAAAGGATATGGTGGTTTCCAGGTTCAAAACCTTCTCTGACAATTTTGTTGGAAAACTCCAAGGGTTGATTTGGTCGCCACGGCATTATGGCGAAAGCCCCCGCCGGAGCCCATCTCGTCTGGATTTCATGGTCCATAAGAATAAAATTATTTAACTTAAGAGGAAGTTTCCGATGATCGCCACCGCTTATAATATGAGAGCTTCCATGAAAATCCGATAGAAATCGCATCCAGTTCTAATTGAAATTCTTACAAATCAAACACTACGCAAATACGAGCTGCCCCCGCATGATGGAGCTACCTCAAAAACAGTCATTTAAAAAAATCATTGTTCTCCAATGTTTGGAATTTATGAATAAAAGGTGATAAGTCGCCTGGTCAAAAATGAGAACGGCAGCCAAATGCTTAATTTTGACCAACCGACCTTATACCGCTTTTCTGAAACGCGGGAAGAGCATTTTCTGAGATTTGAATTCTTTATTGCTATTTGTTAATTATTGTGTACCTTTAACAAAATTGGATTTTTTGTTTTTATCTCGTAGGAGTCATGAGCTCGGCAAAAAGTGTTGAAATGGATCCCACTTTAGAGGTCAGTAATAATTAAAAAGATTGTCACTAAAAGAGGTGATTACCTCAATTTTTTTTAGCTCCCTCAATAAAAATTGTGAGCAATGACAGTTGTTATACCCCCCCCCCTCCCCATCGGAAGATCTTATTGGCTGATTCTGAAAAAGAGGGTGGCAAAAGAAATTGAGGAAGAAGAATTGTACTTAGGCGTCCCAAGACTTTTGAGTTTAAAAAAAAACTGACTGTAATTTAAATTGTAAGTAAAATTGCAGTTTTTGAGTTTAAAAATCATGAATGAAAGACAAAAAAAGGGGGGTTGAAGATGGCGCGGCGTTGCACTTACGCATAAGAAGGGTCTGGATTTTTAATCAAGAAGAGAGTGAAAAGGGGCCCTTATACGAGCGTCGGAAAATCGTGAAGGGGTGCCGGGAAAGAATAAAACTGGAAAAGAAGGCGAAGAAAAAAACGAGGATGAAAAAGGCAGTAAAAATATCTTATAAAGCGTCTAGCCAGTTTGAGCAGTAATAAAGCAAAACGCGCGCACCATTGCTGTATTACAACCATAAACATAAAGCCTGGAGTAATAAACTCTTGATTGAAGGGGGGGTGAGGCATCGAAAGTTCGGGGTGTGCTTGGCTTGGAGGGGCTGACACGAGTTCAGTCGTGCCCTCAGCACGGAGACCGAAGGACACGATGGATATATCCACAGCCTTTATAATACTTCTACTCCCCCTAAACATCGTTCAAGCCAACTGGTGGTAAGCAAAAAAAAAATTTTTTTTTCATAAATTATTATTTTATTTTTTTTTATGACATTAGATAATAGAACTAAAATTTTTGGATTTATAAAATTTTATTTTGTACCTGATTAAGGGTGTAAAATTTCAGAGCATATCCCTTTTTTTTGATTTATAAAAAATTAAAAATTAAGTTGTTTCTTAAAAAAATAAAGTACCCTTTAAAATTTTTTATATTTTCATACGGTTTGACAAAGCTGCGCAAAAAAAGGGAAAAAAAATTAATGTCACGTACGACAATAACAAAAAATCTTTTACGGACCGGGGTGACGGTTTTACGATCGAGGGGTCCCGGAATTACAAAGGTCCGATCCGTCACTTTGCCCAAGCGTAGCGTAAAAGCGCAAATTAAGTTCTTTCTTTTATCGCCATAAAGTCTCACTAAAGTCCGTTATTGGAATTTTTCATATTGGTAAAGGCAGATGTTATCTAGCCCACAAAGCATTGCCACCAAAGGAAGGCCGGCTTCAAATATTTAAACAGTGACTTTAATTTAAAAACTTTGTTTATATACGCCTTTTAAGTCAATAGAGAGCAAAAAAAAGGTCTAAAAGATATTTTTTTTGTGATACCCTTGACATTTAGAATAATAAATTGTTTCTTGAACGTTTCGTCAAAATATCGATAAATTTTCACATCCTAAGTCAACATAATCATGGTTTAGCTAATTTAATTATTAGTAAACCTTTCCCAGTTTCCCTCTTCCGGCCGTCAAACAAACGTTTGGCTACCTGTTTGCCGACAATGGTTTGCTGTCAACATTTACACAAAATTGACCGAGTTTGTTTGCACGGAAAAGGCAGGTAGTGGCTCTTTTTCAATCTTTTAAATTAACTATCCATGATTACATTAATTCATCCTCTCCGCTTACCTCCGTCGTTTAGGACCCTTTATTTTATGAAGAAGGATTTTGTTTTCTAAACTCCGTTTTTTAAATAAATGAATGAGTGTGAGCGTTGAGGAAAAAGGGCTGTAAATCGGGGTGGTTATAAAACTGACCTGAGAGATTTCAACGTTGGGTTTTACTCCTCCTTTACCGGAAAAAAATTTTAGTACGCACTAAGCAGTCCTATTTTATTATGTGCAATATTTTTTTGTATATTAAAATAAAGTTTTTTTTAACTCTCTTGACTCAGTTTTTGGAAATGAGGCTCCCCAAACCATGTCTAAAATCGTTCTTGTACTTGCCTCTGGCCCCAGAAATTTTTTTTCCGAAACACGGGAGTAATTTTGGTAAAAATTTGGCAAATAATACTCGTAGAATGGATGCACATAAGTATAAGGTGAAAAAGAGAAACTGTGGCCGTGACAAATCAGACGCAAATAATGTATTGTTCGTAAAGAACATCCCTAAGGTCTTTTTGATCATATGGGGCCTATAAGGCCCATTCCTTAAAATCCGTGTTCCTTTGTCTTTGCGCCTATCGATCTATTCGCCCAAAAATTCTTTAAAAAATGCCTAAAATGTTCTCCCGTTGATCTACCATACCCGCAAAGCCGCCGAGTTTCGCATGAGGCATTTCGTCGCCCTTTTTCTTAACAGATTTTCAGTTACATTTACCTATTTTGAATGGTTTTAACTTCCTTAAAGAAGTTATTGTGATATCCTCTACGTCTTCCAGACCCCGTAGGGTAAATTTTTGTTTGTTAGTGTTGTTTGCAAATTGTGCCGATTTTAAGCACGCTAAATGTTCTTCCCTAAGTCAACTTTTTTTCTCTCTTTCTCGTGTATCTTAATCAATGCAAGATAGGGGGAAAAAAATTGGCTGCTTTGGACATTCCCGTTTGTCTAATCAATTGTCTTTGTGTCTATCCAAGACGAAGGTCAAGTTGTTGATCTCATCTAAGGCAAGTCCGAGATTCTGAAATCGGCTCATTACACATCCCTCTCGTTTATTTTCTTTTTTTCTCCCCCTTTCCTCTCTACCACGTCCCTCTCAATCAGGGAAAGAAATCCCAAAACGATCTTTCCACTGTCTTTATGTTTAGCTTCCCCTTTTGTCTCCGCTCCCTCAAATAAGTTATTTAGCTCCATGTTTTTAGAGTGAAAAATTTTTTTAATTAGATTTTATGAAAACGTGGAATTCCTCAAAGTTTACATTTTTTTCTGTGAGCAACCGGCATTCCGGTTAACTGGCTTTGGCTTCCTTAATTTTAAAACGGCTTTTTATATTTCTATTCTTTATGTACCTTATAATATGTCATAATAATTATTTAAAAAAGTAATTAATTATAAAGGATGATGCTCCTCTTATAAAGGCGGCGCGCGTTGCTTTAAAAAAACGCAGGCGCGTGTAATTTATCTGATTAAACGTCAATTAGTAGTCGACTAATTTGGACACGTTTTTTATTTATTGCCGTATTTATAATATATTTTTTTCTTTACGGAATGAGTCTTCATTTGATTACTTTCAAAGAATGGAAAATATTTTTAAAAATGATTAAAAACCTGAAGATGTAGATATAATCTACGAAACCGGTCGTCAAAAATGCGCTGTTTTGATTGGTAGAGACCAAAAAGCGAGAGAAAAAAAGTTTGGTCCATAAATAGGAGTTTGATTTATCAGAAATTTCCTATGTATGAAAAAATGACCTTCTTCTCTTTAGGTCAATCACGCACGCCTGACTCATAACTACAGCGGGTAAAAACCGATTTCCCAAAACGTTTCATTGACACGCCTGGATCTGAATTACCCTCTGATGTTTGTGAATGTCCGGTGAGCGGTACGTGAATCATCAATCATTAACCAGAAATATGAAAATAAGATGGGAACATTTCCAACAAGGAACGCGCCATTAATTAAAATCCCAAAGGAAGAACACAGCTACCGTTAAAACTCTTTTGACCGTCTCGATGATTCTTAAAAATGACCGGTGTGTGAATTCTGTCAGATTTGATATCATTGATTAATTGTGGTTCGACTCCATCCTAGGGCTAATTTCGAAGTGCAGATATCTGGCGAAAAACAATAACTTTGAGAAAGTTGAAAAGGGAAGTTTGTGTTCTTGAAAATAAAATGTACAAATTGGAGAAATTGTAAAGCTGAAAAGATCATCCTAATTAATTGCAGGGTGTAAATCCGAAATAAGGAGGCTGTCTGCTCCCTCAGGACAAAAATTCACTTTAATTATAGCTATTTCTTATGTATTTTAACTCTTCAAGAATTTTATAACGGCTTTTTTTTTCCAACGCCTGCTTTTAATTTGATCGGTGTATGGTTGACACATTACGAAATGTAATGACGTGTTGAATTGGAAGGATTCCATCTCCTTTACAGCCCCATTAAAATCTTAATTATAAAAGGGAGGATTTTTAGTGTCCTGGGGTTCTTGACGTTCTTCGGGCAGTTGTTCGAGAGGGTCCCGACGAAATTGTTGACTTGGCTTTCATTCCCGAACTTTATGGTCAAGAGCAATGCAGCCAATATTCCGCTCCCCTTCGGATTCTCGCCCTTTCCGGCCGTTTGCCTAAAACATTGTCCTTTCCCCACGCGGCGACGTTCACGATTAGTCTTCGCATTCCTCACATCCGTCGTTTACATAAAAACAAATTAAATCGTAAATAATACGGAATTGAACCTTTTCAATATTTTAATGGGGAAGTCTTGAAACAGAAGAGCGGCTCCGGAATCTTTTTTTCGACCGCAGACGGGCACCGTTTGTTGGACCATCAATTAGAAAACACTCAGTAGGCCGAGAAGCAGGTAAAACGGGCCGTGTAGTCGCAATCCAAAACTGTGGTTAACGTTTTCAACAAAAAAATTATTTTTTAGATCTCATTTCATCTCATTTAGATTGATGGGGGAAAAAGCTTGTGGATTTATTTCTTTTAAATCGAGATCTGCAGATCTGAATTTGATATTGACTCAAAGAGCAGTTATTGTAATATTCTCCATGTCCGATATTGCAAGACTTGCAAGTAAAGATATTGCAAGTAAAAATGATTAGTGATCTTCAGCAACCATGAGGTTGTGCCGGCCGTCGTCAATTTTGTCCGGATCTACACGACCTCAATTTTCTTATTCACACAAAAACGTCTAAAGTTAGTTTAATGCGTTAGGCCTGCCTTACTATTGGTCCGAACTTCTCCAAATTTTCAACTTTATTGAAAAAATTTTTCTAAAAATTTCGCCCTCAGGTTCTTAAGGAGTTTTGGCTTCCACAGTGTTCATTTTTTATCAGTCTTCCACCATTTTCCAGCGGCCCAGTGAGGTCAATTTTATGTTTCCAAATAAGCAGCACAAAAAACGGAACTTCTTCCGTTCGAGGGCCGAAAACAGTAACTGTTTGTATTAATTGCCACCCACGAGATTTAATGAGGCAGTTCGGAATTGGAGACAGAATTCTATTTGTTATGGTTGAGCCTCTGAAGAGAAAGGGATGTTCGACCATTAAACGTCGAGATTAGTCCTTCGGTTGATGGCGGGCGAAACCATCATCTCACCTCGGCCTAGGGTTTTAAGGATCCCTTAGAAATTAACAATCAAATGGTTTATGGAGTTTTATTGTTTTTCATGGAACCTTTTAGAGTTGATTTGGAGTCCTAGGTACAGGGCCATAAAATGGGAAACCGTTAAGCCCTTCCTCTCGTTTCTGTCTTTAGGTGGCAAAATTTACACTTCGGTTTAACCTTTTAGCGCCCAGGATCTCCCCCCCTTACAATTGGATACTAACCATTCTACCATCTGGCTTATAAAATTAAATTAGAACCTTTTAATTTACGCGGATTTTTTATCACCTGTAAAAATTAGGTACCTCGTAATAAAATTTTAAGATTTAAATATACCCTCGATAGACGGTTTTTCGAAAACGGGTCTTCCAGACCCCCAGACCATCCAGACGGTTCTTCCAGAACAGTAAGGTCAATTTGACGGTTTTGCTATATCGATCTGTTTCGCCATTTTTATTACAGAACCAGCCGAAATTTTCGTTCTTTTAATTTTTCAAAAGCGACTGGCGTCTATTTTCATTGAAAATCAAGTTTTACTGAAATTCGCAGAAGCCGGTCACCTATTGTCACCCATCTGCGAATTCTTCAGCATAGAACCTTTTTACCATCCAGCAAACAAGATCATCGGCAAAAAAGTGAACAATCAGAAATCTGTTCACGAAAAGCGAGTTCAACCTTTTCGTCCTATTTTTTTAAATAGAATTATATTTTTTATTTATTTCGTGTAAAGATAATTTTATGGTACCTCATTCCATCTGCTTTCACTGATTATCTGCTCACGTTTTAAATTGAACCGATCTTCCAGAGTTTATGATTTAAATAGGTACTTTTAGTGTTTATTACACTTGGTAATTAAAAAAATAAATTTTGTCTTTTATTTTAGGGTTTCAATCTAATTTTTTAAACTCTTTTATAAGTGGGGGGTCGGAAATATATTTTTATTTAGTCCAGTTGCATACGGAAGGATCTTTCTTGGGGAAAAGGCGCTGAGTGTCAGGCGGAGAGGTAAACGGACGTGGTTTGTTTACAGCCGCCTATTTTTATAGATGCGGCCTAGGATGCGGTGGAGACAATTAGAAAGAGGTATCTCTGGTATTTCTATCCTTTCTCACTAATTCTGGAGGGGAAAAAATCCTTAATGTATTTTTTTAACCCTCTTTAGGCCTTCGTCCGAATTTTGAAAATGATTTTCCTCTTTTCATTCAAATTCAAAACTTCCAGTTTTCAAGAATCAAAAATATACATTGGGCTTCCCCAAGACATAGAGCCACTGCCACCTCATCATTGGTTTTTATTTATGCCAAAACTATTACTTCTGTTTTAATTTAAACATTAACGAAAAGCTTCAGGAAGCTGTTTCCGGCTTCCCGCTGTACCCACGAAGTCACTCAGGGGATATAGTTACAGAAAAAAGATAGATATGATTGTGATAAAGTGAATAGCCTGACGAGGCTTTTAAAGCCGAAACGCTTCGTTGGATACCCGTTATCGGTCATTTCTTATGTTCTGGTTAACATTTGCCATAAATTCATAATTTTTTAAATGAATACGACCAATTCTGATTTCAATTTAACAATTTTCGAGTTATTCAAAAAGTGGAAAAGTGATCTTCTCAGTTCTTTCTGGATGTTGTTGATTTTGGAGGGAAAGTAAAGACGACCCTGGGTTTCAAACTGTGCGGATAATAAAATTGGTTTTGATAGGGGTGTAAACGGTGAGAAAAAGCAGTAAAACCGAAACTAATTTATTTGCGCGGAGGGGATTGATTGTCAACCCCCGAATTGACCCCGTAAAGCGGCCATGTCAGTGCCGATAAAATGACACTTTTATGGTCAGCCGTAACCGACGAGATATACTCTTCTTCAATTTATTTTTTACTTCCTCATCAGTTGATCGCCTCTTTTTTTTCTCTCTCTCTCTCTGACTTTTTTTTTACGGCTTCAGTTTCCGATTATTCCAAGCATTTCAGACGATTTGGATTCATATCGTAAAAACTTAAATTTTACAATCCCTCCGATTTCTCGAAAATCTTTGTATTATAAATCCTCTTATTTCCTGAAGAGAAAAAAAAAAAATCGTAAAATCTCAAATATTAATCAAAATATTCTTTTGAGCGTATTCAGAGTTTTAAATTTTTTCCGTTGAACGTCTTCAAAACGCGTACGAACCTAATTTTTTATGGAGGAGGGAATCACGGGTGCTAACGTGAAGGCTTTACAAGGAAAGGCCTTCTCAAAACCAAATCTACTTCTCAATTAGGATTGACGAAAAAACTTTTTTGTTGTACAATGATGACGAATGTCGCAAAACTGCAATGGAGGGGGTGCCAGCGTTTCAATAATTACTGTTTGTCTCTTATTGTCGATACTTGGAAATAATTAGCCAAACTCTGAATGTCACACTTACGGAGTAATTTATATTTAAATTTAGTCCCAGTCCTGTTATTAAAAGTCGGCTGAAATAATCTAGTCAACTAAGTTGTTAGTGGGAATGAGCTAGCATATTTTCTTAAACAACGAGCGATAACCTTCTTTTTAAAGACTCCGCTTTTTTTAAGGTATGAGCTTTCCAGGGTTTCCATTCTTCGCCAGGCCTAACAGACCGAGAGTATGCAGACCTTCCTCCCAAAACTATCAAATTTTTTTTCGGGGAAAATTTTGTCCGACATAAATTATATTTGACGCAAGGAGTATTTGGTGAAGATTTCCCTAAGCTTCAGATGATAGATCTTCGCCATTTTTGCGAATTTCATGCTTTTGTCATGTTCAAGATAGCTTGAAAGGAAGATTCTGTGAAAAGGATAAAATCAAATAAAAGTTGCGGCCGTGAAGTGTTCCGGAAAAAAAACCGTCTGTCGAGAGTATAACATAACTTTTTTAGACAAAAAAGAAGGGGGCCCCATGAAGAGAATTTGGAGCCAGGGCCCCCAGTGTTCTATCACTATGTTACTGATCTTTGAATTTTATTCATCGGATATACTTTCTCTATTTTATTTTTAAAACGTATGAAATCTTATTTTTATGCTGTTCTTTTTTACATTTTGTCAAGGAGGATGAATAAAAGTTTTTTTTATTGTCTTATTACTGATTGTTGAAAATTCCAGCGGCTTTTCCCCCTAAAGAACGTCCGTAATAAAAAGGAGAATACATTTTTAAAGAAGAGGGTCTAACGTGATCTCGAATAAATTTCTATTTCTGTTTTTACGATAGGAATACTTTTTATTGGAAGACTTGAAATAATAGTCGTTGGATTTGAAAATGAAGGCTAAAATGATTATTAACTTTCTCAAAAGAAGTTATTGTGATACCCTCCATGTAGGGGATTTGAGGAGAGGGAACTCTAGGCTATAAAAATGATTAGTGATCTAACCAATGTTGTCTGTTGTGCCGGCCGTCCCTTTTTTTCCGGAAACTTTACGGCAGCTATTTTTCCGATCCACCAAATTTTTACTAATAGTCCTTGCATCAAATAGAATTGATTTGTGAAAAATTCAATGGTAGGAAGAAATTTGGGCTTCCAAGCCCGTTCCGTTTGGCCAGGTTAGGCGAGGACTTTCATTTATCTACCTAACCTGAAACTTTTAAAAAAAATCTGGAAGAAAAATGTTAAAATTGCCCAATTTCGATTAAAACCTGAGTTCGAAAATTTTGAAAATTCCATTTCAGGGATTAAATGAATTTTTTTATTCCTACGCCCAGTCAGTCAAACTGAGAAGCATTTGGCCTTCCGTGCACAAAAGAAACATCTTGTGTGATCTTTTATCAAATAAAGTTTATTTGAAATCTCCACGATTTTATCTTTCAACCTTTTGATCTTCTGCCGGCAACAAGCCCGAAAATCGTGTCAAGCCTTTTCATTGATTTTTCGTTCTCTAAAAAAATAAATTCAGAGTATTTTTTAGTTTGGTGGAAATCGGAACAATAGTACGGCCGTAGCGCATTTAGCGAAACTTTAGACTGACAGATCTCCACCATTTTGCGAATTCAAAAAAAGCTCTCTACATTTTCAAAATAAGAAATGAAATCGGATAAAAATTGCTGCCGTAAAGACAGACAATCGGTAAGATTATCACTTTTCCTTACCAGATGGGGGAAGTGCTACAAAAACTTCTCCTTGAGGAAGTTTAAAAAGTAAGGAATTAATGAGTAACCTAATTATTTAGAAAATAGATGTAGCAATTAAATTTTTTATGACTACCTATGACTTCTTTTTCTGTAATATTTAATTTAATTTTATTCTTTTGATTTACAACATTTTTATGACTTTATGAAGATCGTTTCAGGTCAATAGCATTTCGATAATTTTTATCTTATGCGCTACCTAGATTTTTTAATTCTTTTCGAATTTAAATGTGTAAAAGAATCGACTTGGCGTAAAAGAGGGAAAACAAATTCAAATTGGCTTTTTATTCCACATTCAAACGTTTTTTTGTCCGCCGTTTGTCCCTTATATGCAAAAGGAGATAGTAATCAGAAGACCGGTCCCTCGAACACAATGTTTCTTCTTCCGATGGGCTCCAAACTCCCATTCACGGACGTAAAGGACAAAGTAATCGCCGTCCGAAAATAAGTTGATAAGAAAATAACGGTGAAAATATTGCCCGTTTTGTTTGGACTCGGAAACCCCATGATTTTCACGCGATTTCCTTACTTGCCGGATCTGAGAGAGTACCGCTCATTTTCGGGTTTGTTTCCATTTTAAGACACTCCTTCCATTTGGACACATTGGAATCGTAAATATGTACGTATAACGTTTACAAATATTACTGTGTAAACCTTTTTGTCTTTGTTTTTTTTTGTCCATCAAAAATTTTTTAAAATATCCGTAGTTTAAAAATGAAAAGTCGATCTTCCTCAATGTTGAAAATCAATTTTTTAAATTCCTTTTAGCTTAAGTATATTTGATTAGATTTTATCATACTACCTTTTATCCATACTACCTAAAGAGGAAATCTTACTACGTTTATCGTTTAATATCAGTAACCTTTTTCGTATAAAAGGTTGAGAGTTCGGGGTGGTCGGTGTAAATTTTTTTTTGTGTTGTCGACATTTTTTTGAGTGCAAGTTGAATTTAATCGGAGGCTTCTGTCGGCTGTTTTTGTTCTCGGCGAGAACGGGATGATCCGGACCGTTTTGTCGCCAGAACAACGGAGGGGAAACCTATTCAAGTTTAGAATGGTTTTAATGTGTTTGTCACGGTACTATCTGTAGAGTCTAGTGTTTAGGGTGGATGTAACATATTGTATTAATTATATACACTCGTAGGTCCCCAGACGATGTTCTTTAAGAAGGACGAAGGTGTTTCCATGCCGACCGACAAAAGGGATCATCGGCGAAAACCCTTCTGTTTCTTCTTTCCCCGTATAATGTTGCCTTTCAAAGTTTGTTTTGTAATTTGAATTAATTTGCGGTTCTGATTTTGTCAGATAATGGAAGAGATAGGTGGAAAACGTTTGGACATCAATAGAGGGCATATCGGGTGTCTTTAATTAAGGGTTGGTTAAGCATTTTATTAGCCGGGCGGATGATGGCTTTTGTGTTCTTGACATGGAGTCCACAATGCAAACATGAAAAACTATACGCCCACCGTATTATTTTGAAATATGTCATAAGGAAATAATATTTCAAAGGCAAATTAAAGCGCTTGGGCCTCCCCTCTGTTATTCGCTCTCTACCCCTTTCGGACCCTTTTATAGTTCTTTCTCTCTTTTCCTTCTATATTAATTTCCAAAGGAGGGATTAATTATATTAGATTATGACTTGAGACTTCAAATAAAATCATTTTGTTCTAAAACGTTTGAACTTAATTTTACTTGCATATTTTCCCTGACAGCTACGCACATAATGTTAGGCGTTGAAGAAATTCCAAAGGATTCAATCGGCTTAAGGTCTTGAGATATGACATGAAAGGAGGTAAAAAGTATACCATCCTCTCTTCCTTCTTTTTTTCTTCTTTGGGTCGGCTTACAAGTTAATTTTATTGCTCTCGTCTGAGAATTAAACACCGATCTATTTATCGTTGGGGTGTTGACGGTAAAGATCAAAGAACTTCTTCGGATAGGGCTCATGGTGGGATGCGTTTCCGACAAATATTCCCCTTCTTTTGCTTCAACATGAAGTGAACACGTGTGACCTTTTTTCATTTGGGAAAAAAAGTGTTTTCATTGCTAAAAACCATGTTGACTAAAAAAGGGGGTCAGAAAGATCCATTACCGTATGTCGATGGTATAACAACAACTTTTCTTTCAATCATTAAGTAGTGTGGAATATCTCATAGCCGCAATTTCTGAAAATTTGGATTCTTTTCCTTCGACACCCAACCTTCCAGGATAATGACGGTGTTCTCCCGGAAATGATATTGAAATAATTAGCGGGGGGCCATCCATCGAAAGGCTTCAGAGCTTTTGAAACGTCCACCTAAGGACACTTAAAGGCGATTCAGATTCGCCGTTTCTATAAAAACTGGTTGATGCTTTGTTCGATTAGCGGAACTACAAGCATAATTAAACTATTCAAGACCCGTTCGAACCTGAAGAAGAGCCGGGCGAGCTTTAAGCGTGCGCCACTACAGCAAGCGCTACGGCATGTGCCTTTGTTTATGGAATATGCGAATCGGGAAGCCATGGCTGCTTGTCCTATTGTTGTACAATTAGAAGTGGATTAATCTCCATGATGTGGGGAGGGCTGTAAGAGTGCTTGAGACAATGAGGCTCCGCCTTGAGAGGTCGCCATTTTTACCCCTCGACTTCTTCACAATCGGTCATTTTTGAAAAAAAAAAGTTCTTCAATCCTCTTGCTCCTCTAGAAAATGTTGTAAAATTTATTCTATCAATTATTCAGGATGTTGGGGATTGATGGAGGACATTTGCCTCTCGGAAAAAGTTCTCCGACAAACTATAAAGAGAGATGTCTCAAACTTGATTTCCTTATTGAAAAACAGAAACAGCTTTGTGGCATTGACAAGAACATAATGTCGGTATGTTGTACTTTCCTCGCCTTTCCCCACTTCTGATATTTTCATTTTCGCTTACAGACGCTGAGCAACGGAGTCAGACTAGCGATTGAAGAATGCCAGTATCAGTTCAACATGATCCGATGGAATTGCAGTACTTTTAGCAACTCCTCATCTATATTCGGTGCTGTTACGACAATCAGTAAGGAAAGAAAAACACCTTTTTAATGATGTCTTCAAACATTTTTATTACAGAAAGTCGAGAAACTGCTTTTGTGTATGCAGTGAGCTCCGCTGGTCTAGCGTACGCCATAACACGAGCATGCTCCAAAGGTGAATTGACCGACTGTAACTGCGATAAGAGAGTGAGACTGAGGAAACCAAGAAAGCATTGGCAGTGGGGTGGATGCTCCGAGGTGATTTAAATGCAACCGCATTATATTCGACTGTTTTAGGAAATTTGAAATTTGTTTTAGGATATTCATTTTGGAGAAAAATTCAGCCGCGAGTTTGTTGATTCACAAGAAGATTCTGATACACCTGAAGGGCTTATGAATCTTCATAATAATGAGGCTGGGAGACGAGTAATATACATAATTTTTTTAGAACAAACTTAATTTTTTTTCCTTGCAGCTTATACGATCACGGATGGAAAGAAAGTGTAAATGTCACGGTATGTCGGGCTCGTGTAGCGTGAGAGCTTGCTGGAGGAAGCTTCCTCCCTTTCGTGCTATCGGCGACGCACTCTCTGCTCGATTCGAAGGTGCCTCCTCTGTTAAACTCGTCGAAAAGAAGCGAAGACGGATCAAAAAGCTAAGAGCCGCTTCGAAAGGACTCAAACAGCCGAACAACACCGAACTCGTCTATCTGGAAGATTCGCCCGATTATTGCGAAAAGAACGAAACGTAACGTTCTCATTGAATAAAATCTCAAAATAATTCTTGAGTAATTTCAGTCTAGGAATACTCGGCACTCACGGACGTCTTTGTAACAGAGGAAGCCCAGGACTTGACGGTTGCAAGCTACTTTGCTGCGGTCGCGGATATCAAACGAGAGTTCGAGAAGTCGAAGAAAAATGCAGATGCCGGTTCGTTTGGTGTTGCAATGTTGTTTGCGAAAAATGCAGGTTTAAAAAAGAAGAACATATTTGTAATTGAACGTTACCTTTACCTTTTAACTTCTCCACTTCTAAGATTTCCTCAAAATCGGAAGCAATCTTTAATATTTGTGTTCATATTATTCTGAAAAATTGTAAATTTTTTGTACATTTCTTTTCCTTTTGTTGTGTATTTTTTTCTCTTATAACTTAATTTTTTTTTCTTAATTCTATACATTGTACTAACATGTTTGTAAGTATGTAAATACGTAGAAACTAGAGAGTTTTAATGTAAGGCATATTTATCGATACTCAAGTATTTTTACTTTATTATTCAAACCATATTCTTTTTATTAAAAATATTGTATTTTACATGCCAAAAATATGTCAAAAATAGTAATAAGTTAGAAATAAGTTGTAATTGTGGAAACAAATTTATTATAGTCATTTTTAGCACTCAAGAATATTTTTTTAAAAAATCAACATTAGCGATATACTCCTATTTCTACATTTTTATGTGTAAACAAATTATTTACTGCAGAAAAATTAAAAATGTAAATAATGCACAGTGTGTCCTGCCAAAATATTTGTGTCCTTATTGTCTTAGTAAGATATTTGTCCTATTTATTAATGTTTTTTTAATATATTTATATGTTTCGCTTGTACAAAATGCTGTCCAAACAATACATAGTATGTACTTAATTCGAGATTGATGAGGTTTCTTTCCAGTAGAAAAAAATATAGTGTAGTATGTGAAATTTATTTAGTGTTAGCCATTTGTAATAAAGTACTTTAAATGTCATCAAATATATATGTTTTGGTATCTTTTTGAGAATTCAATATTTAATTTAAAAACCTTCCTTAAGTTTCAAGAAATGTTCAGAAGAAACGCCTTTTTGGGTGAAACGTCCCCTCGAGCGATGAAAATTCAGGGCTGCCTCTATAATCCAGCATTTGTTTAAAATAATGGAAAGAAATAACAAAAAATTTGATGCAAATTTATTAACAATAAAAATTTTTTATGTATTTACACAAAACAATTTTTGTCACATAGTTTCACAATATACTTTTTAAAATAATCAGAAGACTAATAAAATGGGAAAAATCAACTAAACTTATACATATTTAAAAAAAAAAATTAAAAAACATAAAATATAAAACTTTTAACGTAACATAATTATTATCACAAAAAATAAACCAAAATCAAAACCAACTAAAAATAAGCCAGGGATAATCCAAAAGAAAAAAAACCAAAATAATTTGATTGAAATAAATTGAAATTCTACACAAAATTGTCGGCTATGACTAGGTAACCTACCTTTAAACAGTAACAGGTCATCCCACATTCAGAATTAAAAAATTTTTATTACAAATTCTCATGCGGAATTCCTAGTATAATAATAAAGAAGCCCTTAAAAATCTCAGTTACAACCAAAAAAGAATAAAAAACAAAAAAAAACGTTGACAATGTTGAGAAAAAAAAAAAAGAAATACAAATTACATCGAAAAATATTATGGTCCACAAAGAAAAGTATTGATTCTGTAAACATCACCCAATCAATTCAAAGGCACAGGAGAGTGGCATTCAATTTCACAGTAAGAAAATTAAACTTTTTATTTAAAACTATGTCGTGAGCAATTTTATCAAAAATGATTAGGGAATTCCCAGTTCTTTGTAACAATTTAAAATACAAAATGTTTTAACTTCAATAACTTGAGATAAAAATAGCAAAATGACAAAAATTAATTAGACCATCTAAACAAAGCTGTTTTTCTACTAGGCGATTAGAACTGTAATCGTACAAAATACACTTGCCCTTGAGTTAATCTATTTAAATAACTATCAAGCTTTTTAATAAAATTTTAAGGTCGACGTAGCAAAAAATATTACGTACATTATAAACCTGGAAAAAGTACCACATTTAATAATTTCTTTTAAAAATTAAGTTGTAAAAAACGTTTAGTCTACTATAAATCATAATAGATGAAAAATGAGAAGGGACAAATAAATTGGGTTACTTATGAGTGATATTTTGTTTCCATTTATTGGTGGCTTCCCTTTGAGTGTCTGGCGCTAACTGACTTCGGACTCCGCCGAGGAGATTTGAAGTGGCGGCGCTTGCTAAAATAATAGGAGTCACTACAGTAGGTGGGATCTGCCTTAAAACGCCACCGACGGCACCGACAGCGCCTTTTTGTTCAGCCTCAGCGCTCGCTACTCTAACTAGAGTCTCTGCTGTTTCTCCAATCCCCTATAAATGTCAAAATAATAAAAGGGTTAATTGAAAATAAAATTTTATACCTCTTTGACCAGTGTTATGGCATTAGCGACCCCTTCACGGATGTCGGCCGGATGGGAGAATAAATGCTGCTTTTTGTGTTTATTTGTGCCATTTATTCTTCGAACACTTGGCCCTGGTGAGACCATATCAAACGCAGCCTCAGCAATACTCTACAGAAACAAAAAATTCACAAAATTATTTTCCCAATTTTCATTACCATGCAGCTAAAAAATTGTAATACCCTTAAAAAAATTTTTCATCATTTAAAATTAAGGGCCCAAACTATCTAATCAATGGGCTTACCCAGAATTTCTTAAATCCCACGACTACCCAGGATTAGATCTCTGGACTTGAGAAGCAGAAATGTAAACCCAGGATTACAGGGACCAGCCAAATTAAGTGTTTCTTTAGAATTTGAAATACCTGAATTGCTTGGACGATTCTAGCTGTTAACTCTAAAGCAGCAATAGCTGTCGAAGTTGTGAAAGAATTGGCACCACGTTGAAGGCCACGTACGATACGTCCGTCTTTTTGGTACTGTTCAATCGGGAGCCAAAATAGGTCTCTGATTCCTTGAACTAAACCAAAATTATTATTAAAAATTTAAATTTTAAAAACTTACATAATTGAACTAAAGCGTGCATGGGTCCAACTCCTCCAATAATTCCAGGAACTTGACTTTTCTTAATATCTTTCACCCACTCAGAAATGGCGAAGTTAAACAACTTTTCAAAACCGAGGAGCCTTAAAAGTAAAAATAAGAGAAAGTTTTAACAATATTTATAAGATCTTACCCATGTTTGTAGTTAAGACGTTTTAGACGAATTTGTAAGCAACTTAATTGCGCCAAACCCATTAAAAGCCCCGCGAATGGACCATGAGTTAAATCAACATGTTTTCCAACATAGTCTATTCGGATGGGGACATCAGGCGAAAAAACGAAGCTTCTAATGAAGGTTGGCGACGCTCCTGGACTGGACGAGATTTCTTCTTGTACATCACCGTTGACAGATTGGGTCTCCGATTGTTCTACGAGAGTTGGAGGAGAAATCAGTTCACCATCAATACCCATCACGGGAAATGAATGGGTGCTGTTTGATATCCCACCTTCATCTTCGCCTTTAAAAATATAATTTTAAGCTTTTTTTATTTAAATTGAACACTTACTAATTATTGTCAACCCTGATAGTTCAGTGAAGAAAGTGACAAGAAATTGTAAAGAATCTTGATCAATGTTCAGTCTAAGCGGTAAAAGCGAAACTTTTAAACAAGTCTCCTGAATGTTTCGCCTCGAATCCGGCCGAAGATGAAGAGCCTTTATTAAAATCATATTCGCATGCGATTGTCGAGGATTACTTTCACTCGAATACTGATACAAAAATTTGTTTATCTGCGAAGAAGAGAGTCTATCGCGTATTTCAAATTCATGAATCAACAAAACTTGCCGAGACGCTTGCTGAGTTTTGTCTGGGTAAATTTCATGTTGAAACTTGACCTAAAAAACGTACATAAAATCAAAATATTTATTATGTTTGTATTACTTTATTAAAACGAAATTCCATTAAAACATTATGTTGTCTTCCTTCTCCTCCGGCTAACTGCCAACTGTATATGCTATTTGTCTGCTTCATTTTTCTGCTTGTATGACTAGGGCTAAGTAAAGGATCTATAGCTCCAGTCTAAAAATAAAAATGCATTACTTTTTTTTGGTCACTAATTTACAAACATTACTCACTCCTGTGTTATAATAAACACCGGGAAAAGCATTTTCAAAACCACGAGTTGCAGGCGCTCTTTCAATATCTGGATTATGTGTGGAAGAATCGGACGATTCCCTGAGATGATGGTAAAAAAAAATTTTTTTTAATTGCTAAATAAAAACTTACTTGTCAAACGCAACATTTTTCTTTGCTGGCGGTTTTTCTGAGAAATCCTTTCCTCCATACATACACCAGATGATATTCATGTCTGATAATGTATATCTATAGACGGGCATAGGGTAATATTTAGGAGAGACAAGTTGGTCAGATTTTCCAATTCCAATATTGAAGTGATTTTCCTTTATCACTATTTTCTTGTCGCTTAAAATTCGCACTTCTGGCTTCCCATTTTTAGGCTTTAAATAAATTTTATATTAAAACTTCTGGGAGAACTCAAGACTTACAATAGAGCATCCTATTGGTGTTTCGTTGTCGATGACACAAAAATCTTCTTCCAAGTCTCCAACGTCACCCCAGTCAATCGGTTCTGAAATTTCTCCTCCTTCTCCAGGGAAATAAAAAACGTCCACTGGATTTTCATTTGTATCTAAAATAATTTTTGTTTTAAATATAACTGGAAAAAATGCAAACCTTGAGATTGATTATTGGCATGACCGCTGAGGTCTTCATTGCATCTTCCATCATATCATTCACCCTTTCCACAGCTTTTTCAGGTAAGAGAACACTCGGGTCTTTCTCGACACTCCCTGCTTTTTGAAGCGTCGACTTTTTTCCGTCTCTTTCTTCTCGGCTTTTTTTAAATCGCCTTCAGAAGCATAATAAATAATTAAATTCGCAAGCGCACTAGCGGAATCGGAACAAGTTCTAATATTCAAAACGTTATTTGAAGCTTTCAAATCGATTTTTGCATTGTTCACTTGATCACTTATTCTCAAGGAAAGCTCGAAAAATCCAAGATGCATAACTGATATATAATCAGCTTTAAGATTTGCAGGTGAACTGCAATATTTGCCTTTATGCGAAATAAATAAACTGGCTTCTTCCGCTATGAACCTCAACGTAGACGTTTTCGTCCTTGCTGCAATATTACTGGATATACTTAAATTCCCTAAAGTTATAACACTGCAGTAAGGTAAGTACAGAGGCCTAAAAAAAAATGAGTTATTGGTATGCTTGGAAGTATTAAGTTATCTACCTATAGTCGATAGCGCAGTCCCACAAATGCAAATATAATTCGGTAATCACTTGTGGAGAGTCGTATCCTTTAACAGGGTAATCAACAACATCAAAAAAATCCATAAACTGCGTAAGCCATGAATTATGAGAAGGTGTCACTCTATGGCATAAAGTCGCACTGCTCAAACTACAAGCTATACGAATCGTCTAAAAATTTAAATTTTAATAAAGAAAAATTTGACGACGTTAAAACATACTTTCATATGCCTCTCATTGACTTGGGTGCTGATAGCAGCAACAAACATGTTACTATTCTGACCTTCAGGATTCAAAGAAGTCACTATTATGTCTCGGTTACTTTTTAAAAGTATAGGATCCAAATGTAATGGAGGCGATTTAAAATTACGCAATTCCGAAGGTTTTCTTTTTACATTAATATTCATATCGGCTATAAAAATAGAAAAAATTAGTATCACATGATTTGGTTTTGAAAACTAAGAAACTTGTGAACTTACTTTTGTGATAAACTTGAACACCCTTCATCTTCAAGCAAACGTAATTTTGTTGAGGTTTTCCTTTATAGTGAGTTACAGCAAAAACTGAGCCTCCACTTACATCAATATATATTTCGGCTTGTTTATCAGGTATAATATTTCCTGCGCTGTCCTAAAATAGCAATATTGATTTAATGATTAATACTTCAGAATTTTCAGTTTCAGTATTTAAAAAAAAATCGAAAAGCAAGTGAAAGCGTAAGAATACCTTCAATATTTCTGATAAATCCAAAACTCCTTTGGTGATGTTTATATTCAATGCCAAATTACTTTGGGAAGTTTGTAAACCATATTTTGAAAAATCATTTTTTTGTGCGCTTTTAAAATTTAAATCATCGCTGTCCTCACTTCCGTCAGAATCAGAATCTAATAAATCATTTATATAATTTTATAATAAATTATATAAATTTATTACCAATATGGAGACCTGATTTGCACATTGAAAATGATGGATGGAACAACGTCGGATTTATGCCGCTTGCGTCTTTTTGATGTTTAGAACCCGTAAATTGCCAAAGAGATAAATCAGAGTTTATCCTTTAAAAAATTGTTATTTTTTAGACAAGATACAAAAGATTTACAAACCTGTTGTACAATATTTCATATAAATGCTTGGAAGGAAATTCGACGGAAAGATATGGCAATGAAATATCCACTTGAATCTTTGCATCTTCTAAAGCGCTGTTGATAAAATCATTAATATCTTTATCCAACGCTGGTATAACAAGTTCTTCTCCGTCTCCTGAAAGACTTTCAATTAAAAAAATAAAAATTAAGGAAAGAACGGACCTGCTGGATGATGAGGGTCATTTTCGTGGACTACTTTTTTGGTCATAAATGGGGAAGGGTCTTTGCTTGGGTTATCCATGTATGTAGAATAAGACAACCCTGAATTGTCTTCTTTTTCTCGAATTATCTCCTCTTCCATAACTACTTCCGTCGGAAGAAGTTTAACTATCAGTCTAAAAAAAATATAAACATTGAAGATCATAAAGCAGACCTACCTAGGGCATGGCTCAGAGCTTGCATTCATCTGCGATGAAGGAAATAGACTTGAAGAATGAATAAAAGGGATAGCAAAATCCGTATTTCCTTCCTAAAAAACCAACGTAACATTATTTAAACAAAAATTGATTTTTCATACCTTAAAAAGAAATGTGACTTCTTTGCAAGACAGTATGTATTCCTGCACTAGGCTTTTACTACTTTGGTCCGTATGAAATGAAGTTTCTAAAAGGTTTAAATACAAAACGTCTTTTCGTATAGAGCGTTGCCACCATGGAAATTTCCCTTTTTCATGCGCAGGCCTCAAATCGGGTATAGGAAATCTAAACAAAAATTTACGATTGGTTTGGTTGCTTTTTTTCAATTGGAAGGTCCTATTATGTAAGTACAGTCAAAATGTAGGTATCATACAACAAAAGGGAGTAGCCATGTTCCTCTTTTGACTTTGGTGTTTTAATAGGTATTATGATAAATAGTTTTTAAGATCAAGGGCCTACCTGAATTTTACGACGAAAAATGGCGACTGGACTTTCAAAAAGAAAGATTTGTCAACCAACGATGCACTCTCTAAAGCTTGAGTGAAAGAAACTTGTTGATCCTTTAAAAAAAATCAAATTAATTAACCTTTAAAGAAAGAGTGATTTGAAATTCACCATGAAATCTTTGGGAGTGTTTTTGACGTGGCACAATGAATGAGAATTTAACATGCTTGAAATTCGGTCGAAAATTGAGAGATCTACTTCAGTCCAGCATTGCTCCAGGTTTATGCTGAAAGAAAAATCATTAAAACAATAACAAAAATTTTTAGATCGGGGGTTCCAAAAGTGTTGTCCGCAGAAAATTTTGGTGAACAAAATTGTTACAAACACAGAAAATGAATTTTTTTTTGTGACTTATTCCCACATTTTAGTATATTTAGAGAAGTCTGGAAGTTTTCACGAGAATCAAAACAAGAAGAATGCAAAATTTGGGAGGTTTAAGATAAAAAATTGGGCCTTTAACAAATTTAGGGTCCTTTTGTAAGTTTTCTTCTTTAAATCTAAAGGACTTGGGCTGAAACTTAGCGTTTTCTCATGAATATAAGCAATTTTTAGTTAGTGAAAAAGAAGAAACAATGTTTTTTCAGTCAGAATTTTGGTTTGAACCACTTTTGTACCCAAAAAACCATTGCTTTGTTGAATAAAAATAGGCCACACATCTAATATCTAAAGGTATTCAAACTAAAAGGAAAATTGGGTCTGCTAGCTAAAAAGTTTGGGATTCCCTGCCGATAAATCTACTTACGATATCTCAAATCTTGAACTGCGTTTCGAATTATGGTTCCTTTTTGAGTGTTGCAAATGAACTCTGACATCTGGTTGGTTACTGATGGGAAAGGCAGGACTGATGCTTTCATCACAGTCTCTTGACTTCATAAATTTAAGCAGCTAAAATATAAATAATGTTTACAGAACCTTTAAAATAAAATCAAAGACCAACCTCGACATATTGAGGTTTTCCATCGCTTGTCGAACTACTTTCCACTAGGCATTCTAATAGTTCTACACTAGCAGCTGAAATCACTGAGCTAAAACAGCTGCTTGAGTTGTTCCCTGCGTCATTTCCTTCAATAATTATAGTCGTTCCAAGAAGCCTAAAATGATATTAACTTAAAACTTCAAATAATAACTATGCAAACCTAATATGATTCAAACTACAAGTTTTAGACAAAGCTTGTTTGAATGCTTCAAAGTCTTTGTTCCCAGCAAGAACAAACTTTCCCAATTGCGTAAAAAATTTATTCGACAGGTTCTTCATAGTGGAGACCGAAGAAGGTGTCAGTTCACATGTGTCAAGCCCAAAAGTTAAAATATCTTCATGTAATATGACTGCGGAGACGCTAGTAAGTTGAAAATGAAAAGCACTTGTTTCTTCCATAACTTCCGCATCGTAAATCGAACCTAAATGAACAAAATTTTGAAAATCTTTAATAAATACAAGGGACAAACCTCTATCAAATTTCTTTCTGAAAGGTCCATTGAATGATGGGAAGTCATAGCCGATTGGGGCACTCTCAGGTTTACTGCAATCAATCATAATGAAAGAAAAAAAGAAACAAAACAAAACCTTGCATAAGTTGAAGCATGGGAAGAAAACGAAGCATCTGTTGCAGTTGAAGTGACACTTCCGCTCATTAAATTCGTCAACTTCATAGGATGGAATTCTTCATCGCCTTCATCTAAAAATAAAACACATTTTTTAATCAATAAAAAAAAATCAGTAATCATTATTACCGAAAGAAGCGGATGACCAGCCTTTCCCATGATTTATTTTGGCATTTGATAACTATTATATGCAGGAAAATTCAATGTCTCTTGTAAATCTTGTTCAACTTTTTTGAAATCGTTCGAACTCATAATTTTTTGAGGAGGAGTTTTCTTAGAAACGACATTACTTGTATCTTGATTATGTGGTGATGCTAAACTTTGTAGGATCTCTATCACTAAGTACAATTGTCGAGGGGATAAGAAAAACGTAAAAGAGCCTAATATAAATTCTAAGTCAACCTAAAAATAAAAAATTATATTAAAAAATTGTTGAACACAATGGCTTACCTTTGGCTCATTTATATTTGGATCCAATTTCAGTTTAACTCTTACAACATTAGATCCGGAAAGCATTCCTATTAAAATTGGTTCAGAAGCTTCTTTTATTTTATCTGTGCTTTTACTTAATTTCTGAAGAAAATAAAAGTTAACAAATTTTTAAAAATATCAATGTTTTACCTCATCCTCAATAATGATAGATCGAGAAAATGTGCGATTTTCAACAGGGAATTCATCAGTATAAAATGTGATACCGTCGCAATGAAATTTCTTTATGGAAAATGATGATGGAGACTTTTGAGTATCAGTGCTGTCTCCGACCACCCCCCATTCACAGCTTGTTTCATCGCAGTATTCAATACTAACAGAAAATAAAACAAATGAAATCATTTTAAGATCATTACTTACACTTTGAGTTTAATTTCTAGGGCGATTCCGTTTTTCCCTTCTCTAGGAAGGTGTTCCAGTCTTATACGAGTGTCGATTAACTTAATTTTGACACGAGTAAGAACTGAAAAGATTTTCTATTATGACAGATTTGAGAAGACAAAGTTTTCTTACTTGATTCGATCGCATTGGCGAAAATTTCTAATCCTTCCATTGAGTTTTCATTTTCAGGCTCTTTTCCGTCAATGGAGTTGCTCTCCTGCTTTAAGCATTCCGCAGCCAATTGGATGCTGCTCGCCATCGAACTCCACATCGATTCAAGCATAGATCCAGCTAGAATTCCTTTTTTATTAATTTGATTTTAATTTTTAACGTATTACCATCATCAGGTCTTTGTTTTGGCTGGATAGTAATGTGCATTCCAGTGACCTCCAAATAAATCGAGTCTGTAAATAGTGTAGCCCATGGTATTGAAACTGCGATTTCAGATATGAAACCATCGACAAATTCAATGGGTAAATTTTTTTGGGCACCAAGTTCGTTTAACGCCTGAAAAAAAATATTCATGTCAGCACTTCAAGCTAAAATAACTTGCTGTTTTATACACAAGCAAGCTGATTGGCCCAAAGGACTGCTTGAAAGACAAGCCTATTGATCACAATAGACAAGCCTTAAGATCCTACTAGCCACCAAGGTGCATAAGGCATCTCAATGATAAAAGCATATGGATCTGTAGATTAAAAATGAAGAATAAATGCTATTACTGCAATATTAGACGACCTCAAATCAACAGAGGATCACAAAAAACAAAATGCATGATCACATCTGTGAAAGAAATTAGCAAGAACACCTCGTTCTTTGAGATGATTTGCTATTAAGGAAAGTCACGTAATTGAAAAGAAATTAATATTTAACAGAAAGATGTTTAAAATTCGAAATCTATAAGCTGCAAAAGGAAGATGCTTTCCCCAAGACAACAAAGCGCCTAGCCGCCGAAGAAGGGGATGCCAAATGTAAACAAAACTTTGCAGTTTGGCTGTTTTTGAGATATAACAAAGTTGAAGGTTCCTTCACATTCCTTTTTTAACCTTTAATTTTTATCAGTTTCTTCTGGGACTTCGTGAGACGCACATCGTCCATTTTTAAGTCTGACACGTGGCACGTGCTGAAACTTCCAACTTCAAAGGTAAGTGACTGCATAATTTTCAATGGGTCATAAATAGTCTAGCATAAATAAAATTCATCTTCATTTTCCGATGAATGCTGAAATTTCGTTTTAGCAGAGAGGAAGCAGCAGCAAAAGCTGCAACTGTTTCTTTTATTATCCACAGTCAGCGACTGTTTTCCTTGGTCTGCATTTTTTTACGTATCCCGCTTGGCAATTTTGATGCATCTGCTCATTTGCGTCATTTATCATTGTCGCATTATTGCTGACGTCTACGCCAGACGTTCTTATCAAAATCGATTTTGAAGATACGATTTTGTTTCTGCCATTTATTAAAATAGAATCAAAACCAAGAATCTCACTAGGTTTAGCAGGGTCAAAATGACCATTGGTCAACTTTCTACAGAGAGCACATTTTTTGTTAGAAGTTCCGCCGTGGCAAGCTCTAGACATTATTTTTCAAGGGCTCTATATAGACAACAGCAAACAATCCCCACCATGTTTTTGAAGGACATATTTTACGATGTCAATATTACAATATGACATTTAAAAATTGAAAAAATTTAAATTTATCTTTTTTTTGCTTATCTCCTTCAGTTAATAAATTTATCATTGGCTGGAGTAAGCGCAATAATAATAAAAAACAAAAACTACGTAAATAACGTGTGCAGCTGAATAAAAATAAAATGCATTTTGATATCGAAATTTTCAAGAGGTACATAATCTCTAGCGCTAAAACCATTTTTTTTATATATCTTTGTTTAAGAAACAATAAGGTCAACGATAACAACAAAGAAATACAAATTAAAACGGAGATTTATATTTTGAAATTTAAATGACGTGAGCTCTGAAAAATATGAAAATTTTAAGTCTCGTTATCAAGGCAAAACGGAGTGGCTTGAACGAAAAAAAAACAAGAGGGAAAAAAACAAATTGCGTAGTATCCAACTTCCTGGTGTGAAGGTGGAATTTTGTTATTTGAAATTTTATTTTGGCACTTTTGATTAATAAATTGATTAAACTGTTGTTTGTCACGAAATATGGTAATAATTAAAGACTTACCTGAGCGTCTAAGCTGACGTTAGAAACGGATCCTGTCCCTGAACAAATATTCACTGATAGTTTGTCTAAAGTAAGCTTCTCCTCTAGAAACTGTCCAACGTATCTTTGGAGTAAATAACGACAAGCTCTTTTCTTAATGCTGTCAGACCATTGCATATACCAGGACATCTTATTCCTCGGAAATTAATTATAATTAGAACACATTTTGTGTGGGTTTGTTATCTTTGAAGATTAAAATATCTTTGTAATGTCTCTTTAATTCCTTTCTAATTGTAAACAAAGGAACGTAAGTTGTGTCAGTCGTTGAGCGTAGGGGGATACTACAACAAGGTTAACAGTTAACTCATAACTGAAACTGGCTGAGAGTAGAAGGTTACTTGTCATCTGTTTCCGAGTTCTACCCCCTTCATCCATCCCTTCCTACGCCTTCTTCCATATCCACTGTCTATCCCCACCATATGAGAAACACATGTTCCATTTTTAAATTCCCTACCTTCATCTCTTTGTCTTCCTAGTCCCTCTACAGACTACCATTCCTTTCTATCGTGGCCCCTTATTTAAAGCCAAGTCGTAGCTCCCGGGGTCATATATTAGCGAAGGTTAATGTCATTTAGCGTTTAAACCTTTCGCTCTCAATAGTTATGATCAATTTATTTTCCAGTGCTGTGAGCTTCAAATTTTGAACCTTGCGCATGTGTATCGAAAGAGCATCTACTGAAATAGCTCGATACTTCTGTAATCACTGACGTCAATGGGAATAGCTGTAATTTCGATTGACGTTACTAACTCACTGGAGATATCTTCTTCGATTCTTTCTTTTTTTAAGTTTCTTTCTAGCATGCACTGTTCTTATTCCAGATCTGACACCAATAAAATGGGCTTTACACATATAGAAATGCGGTAGCGTTCCGCCCCGCCAAGCAAAACCCGACCGAAAGCGCAAAAAGTACGAACGGTACCAAGTTTACGATTTGCGTTTTTCGGGTAACTGGATCTCAGCACCCAGTAAATCGAAAGACTTCAAATTTTATACAGGTCTTCTCTGATTCAATATGAGTAAATTCTGAAAATTTCAAGTCGATCGGTGTTTAGGGTGCCGAGATATACTACTTCAAAAACCCGATTTTTCGCCGTTGCCGTCTTCTTCTTATTCAGCTATCCACAGCCTCTAGTGCACCGATTGACTTGAAATTTTACACAGCTTCCTTTCAATTTTAGCCAGTGCCAAAAGGCAATTTCAAAAGAAAGATATGAGGCGCTCCGGGTACGAAGGGCGAACTCGACATCGGAGAAATTTTTTTAACTTCCTTAAAGAAGTTATTGTGATACCCTCGACGTCGGGTTTTTGGGGAAGGGTCCTCCAGTTTTTTTTTCATTTTCAGATTCTAGACCTCTTGGTGAATACACCCATATAATTTTTATGTTGAGTTCGCCATTTTTTCCCCTTTAAATACGTAAAAACGAAACTTTAAAATGCGAATATCTCGGAACTACGTTTTGTCGAGTTCGCCCTTCGTACCCGGAGCGCCTCATATAACCCATTATCTCAACCCCCAAAAAAAGTTGAACAAAACACTGAAATTTTAGGGTAATTTTCCCCATTTAAAAAGCCCTGCGAAGAACCTGTAAACTAGCCAAGGGGAGCTTTGAAAACGGGCGCTTCATCTCTCCTCTTTCTCTGCAGTGCACATCGGAGGGCGGGGAAGTTGATAACTTTCTGGCTGCTGTAGAATGATTTTTGCGAGGCGGGGTGTTTTACACGGAGTGTTTTTGATGGCGATTGTTTATAATTTTACGTTTCAGATAGTCCAAGAGGATCTGAAGCAAAATCTGTTCAAAATAAGATGGCTGAAGAACCTCTATTGACGTCTGGGAGCGACTCTGATGATGACTACGTTCCTCAAGAAGTGGCATCCGAATTGTCGGAAGAAGAATCCGGAAGCGGGAGTGAAAACGAAGAAGTAGCTTCGAAAGGAAAGAAAAGAAAAAGCTTAAGGAAGAAGGTGTCCAAAAAAATTAAAATGATTGAAGAAGACAAAAAAGAAGAAGTAAATCCTGAAGAATTTAAGAAAAAATCAGACGCACTGTGGGCAGACTTTATTAAGGATGTGCCGAACAAAAAATTTGACGCTGATGAACCTGGAATCTCCAGTAATGAAAAAGACAATGCAAAAACCGACGATAAAGTCAAGACCCAAGTTTATAAGTTTGCTGGCAAGAAAGTCACGGTTGGGACTCCGCTCCAGGCGAGGGGCCGAGGGCGAGGTGGTGGAATTTCCTCGATACTCAGCCAACTCGATAAAAAAGAAAAATTGAGTTTGCTCGAAAAGAATAAACTCGATTGGGAAAAATTTAAAGCCGAAGTAGGTATAAACGAGGAGATCAAAACTCATAATCGAGGGAAAAACGGATATTTGGAACGTCAGGATTTTCTCGAAAGAGCGGATTTGAGACAATTCGAAATCGAGAAAAGGCTGAGGGCAAGTAAAAGGAAGCCGTTGTAATTCTCTTGCCTTCTACCGTACTTTTCATTCACATTCATCCCTACTAAAATGATTAAAAATATTTAGACTAGTCGTTTAATTTTTTTATTATGAAATAAGTCAAGTGGCGTTACAAAAGGAAGTTAAAAATTAAAATCTGTCGTTCATATTATTTAAATAAATATGTAAAATGTTTATTTATCATTCACTACGAAAACTCAGTTGGAATAGTCAATGATCGGCATGCCAGATCTTCTGAGACACTTACAACTAAAAGGATTGAATCCTTCGATAGGTAATTATTTTCTTTGAGCAAACTTTTCGATAGAAAAGTCCTAAAAAATTTCACGTTGTCATTTAAAACTACTCGTTTGAATTGTTTAGTTTCGTTCTTCGCCTGCAACAAAATAAACGTCCAATCAAATAAATCGTACGCCGAGTGCACTTTGGTTGCTCCAGTTTCTTTTTTGGTTTAGAGAAATAAAAAAACTGAAAAGTGCTTTTTTTTGTGGTAAAACAAGCGGTGTTCGATTTCATAAAGCAGACGCAGACCACAATTATGAAGAGTTTTCTGTTACCTTAGAGCGATCTCCAGCTTGGTCGACCATCGTGAGGGTTATTTTCACTCGACAAGGCCATGGAAGTAAAATATCCCAAGGCGTTTGACATAATTCTACCGAGAAAAGCATACACTTGTTTTCCCATTGGCCTGTTCCATTAAGATAAGCTACCACCTATGATAAACACGTGTCAAAATTAGCAAATTTTTAAATCCATTTTACCTGGAACTTATACCCAAATTCCCTCGTCAAAAACGACTGGCTGAAAAAACTTGTTTGTCGTTTATTGCACGCTCCATTTTGTCTTCGAAATTATCTATTCCCCATATCAGGTGTCCTGGAAATATGGAGGAGAAATTAAAATTTCCAGACCTTGAGGTCAAATACGCCAAAACAGATGGGGGAAAAACTTGAGCTCTTGAAGCCCACGAGGGACTCCAAATTTTTGAAGTTTTATTGGATTCCATTTAGATGAGGTTAGGCTTCTTTTCTATTGGATAAAGCGTTTTGACAAGACCTTTTCATAGGTTCCCACGATTCGGTTTTTACCAATCAGTAATTGTTCACATATTCAGCCTATATATTTTTATCCATACCGTTCGTGTTCAGAGGAGATTGTAAATAAACAAGAGACATCCTCATAATTTCGTCCACGTTTGGCAACTGCGAATTGAAATATTTCAAATCCAACACTTCCTCTGCTAATTCTTCTATAATTTTTCCCATCTCCTTAAACTTCTCTTTCATAAATTTGATTTCCTTAGATAGTTTCTCATTTGAAAGTCTACACTCGTCAATAAAGTCCTTAAAACAATAAACTAATAAAGGAAAAAAATTTTAAAAACGTACTTTTAATATGTGGTTCTGCTCTTCGCACAGCTGTAATAATTGAATATAGTTTTTCTCGACGACACTTAAATCCACATCATTTATTTTATGATCCTCTTGATCGTGTGCCATATCTTGAACTTTTTGATTCTTAAAAAATATTCCCAAAATAAAAAAGATATGGTTTATTACACTTTTTTATTAATAACCTACTATTACTTGAGGTTTTGAAAAAGACTTCGGAGAATACAAGTGAATCACAAACTGGGATGGTTGCTGGATTGATGTAGGTATACAAATTAATAAGATAAGATAATGTCAAGTTGTAGATAAAACCAGAAAGTGTCGCTGTTGTTCAAGCTTGTATCATTGATCAATAAATCTTTTGATAATATGTATATCAAATTTATCCCTTAGCATTTTTTCAGGAGTCTCGTCCAGAATCTAACCATGTTGGATAACTTGACTATATATTTTTTTTACAATTATTTACAAATTTTTACAAGATAAAAATTTTTTTTCATTACATGAAGATGTTAAGAGACTAAAATTTTTAAGAGAGAAAATAAAAAAACATTTTAGTGAATTCAATTCAAATTTTTTCAAAGAACTAGTTTATCACTTTTATGATACAAAAAGGTTGAGATTTTTAAACATCGTCTAAAAAGTCAGTAACGATGGAGAGAAATTCCGTCGGCTTTTCTGCATGAACCCAATGTCCAGCGTTGACATATTTAAAAATGGCAAGAGGAAACATTTCTCGTATTTTATTTTCATCCTTTGGCCTGAAATTGTCAATTAGCCATGAAATTTAAAATAAAAAATAAAATTACAGTAAATAATCAGATTTCGTGCCTCCGATGAAAAGTGTGGGTTTCGTGAACGGATTTTGAGGAGGTGAAAAGTTTGCGATTTCCTTCGTAAACGCATTCGACAACGACTTCAAGTTTACTCTCCACTTGAAACCTTGCGGAGTTTTGACTAAATTCGTCAACAGAAAACTTCTTATGTCCTCACTCTAAATAGCTATTAAAATCAAAATTATTTTAATATTTAGTTCTTACTGGAATATGTGCTTTTAATAGTTCATCAGCTTTTCTCCTTCCTTCGGACATAGGCATATTGGTGTCTAATTCAATGCTTTCCATTATTGAAAAATAGCTTTGGAGAACATAAATTTCACTGGTGGTTCGCAACGGAGATATATCCAACACAATTAGTTTTTCAATGTTCTCAGGCTAAAGAAAAGAAAAAAAATGACATAAGATTGAAGAATATGCTTAAAAATCTGGGGTTTCTCAGTTGAAAAAGTAGACCAAAAACTTGTCTAAAGGGAGAGGTCAAGGATAACTATCAGAATTTAGTATAATTGGGGTTCCGAACCCCAAAAAACAAAGGAAAATTAGCAAAAATCAATGGTTAAAAGAACTTTTTACGATAAGGGTAGTATGGTGCAACTGAGCAAAAAAAGGAAGCCTTAAAATTAAGGTAGAGAAAGTTTTTTTAACCATAGGGAGGAGAACAAAGTCATAAAGTAACTTTATCAGTTTTTATCAAATTTCTCAAAAACAATGAGGTTTAGCCAAAAAAATATTCTACATTAAATTCCTAACAAAAAATTTTCTAACAGAACCTTCCTAAATTGAATGATTTTGGAGTTGCGAACAATCGTCAAAAAGTAAAAAATGTTATTAATTTTTTATAAATAGAAAATCTGGAGTAGCAAAACCTTTTTCTATAGATAATATAGCATAAATATTAATTTTGTTAAGTTTCTTATAGGATTATTGGTTTTTATGTAATTAATTAATGAAATGCCAGAACAAAAAAACCTGTAACTCCGAAACAGTCCACTTTAGGAAGGTTGTGTGCTTAACACTTTTTGTTGGAAATTCTATGTAGATAATTTTCAAACTAAGTAGTTTTGGTGACAAACCTCACAGTTTTCGAGATATTTGACAAAAAAAAAGCTTTTGGTGCAACTTTTTATAGAGCACCAGATAGAGAAAAAAGGGGTCGAAAAAAAATTTCCAATAAACTGAAAGGTTCGGGCCTAATTGCGCTGTATCTGGCAGGGCAAAAATCGGTAGAAAATCCAGCAGAAGATGTTTCCACATCAAAGAGAACCGCTTAAAGGGCGTTTATGGCCTCAAAGAGATGAGGAAGGGCTCAAAATTTTTCTTGGGATGAATACAGCAGAAATCAGGGCCAAAGACTGTTCGGTCTTGGCTAAACATAAACTTACATATTCTAAAGCATAATACATCATGGCTCTACCACCCATACTATGGCCTAAGATATTGATACGATCGAGCGAATTTGAATTGACAAAATGATGGATATCGGCTGACAAAAGTTCATATGAAAACTCATCAGTGTGAGGACTATCACCATGATTTCGCGCATCTAAAGCAATAACCTGAAAGATCAAGAAATTAAATTGAATTCTTCCTTAGGATAACAAACCTTTCTGTGACTTTTGAGATGTAGAGCTTTGGAAAGAGAATTCCAATTACTTTTAGATCCGAAAAGTCCATGCATTATAAGAAGAGGTGACTTCCCGTGTTTAATTTCTGTATTTTCGTACGATGCGAAAGACATTTTAATCGGAACTAAACTAAAAACCAAAAACGAATCAAAAATACGTAAATACATCACCTCAACTACCTTTTGCTGTAAAATCTCATGTTTCTTAATCTGAAGTCAAGATTTTTCAACAAAAAACCAAGTCTCTCTGGATCTTTAAAAATTCCTGTTTTGAGCATTTTATCAAAAAATAAATTGACTATTGAAAACCACGACGTTTGTTATCATATAAAAGTTAGATAAGAGTTAACAGTGCCATAGATGAAAACTTCGAGGTCACCGCGTGGTAACATCAGTTGGGTTCAAGGACGTTTTCTTTCGTAAACGTGACGTCAGTTCCTAAATGTTTTCCCCCCATGGAGAACTCTTGGCGAAACTGATATCAGAAAGTCTTGAATACGAGTAGACCTTGAAAAACTTAAGGAAAGTTCCCTCAATTCAAATTTTATGAAAATGGTTGATAATAGGGTTTTTAAAAAATTATAAGAGCATCATAAAATTGTGAAAATTTACTTCAAGAATATTTACAAAAAAAATGTTTTTCTCCTCCATCACAGATCTATCTTTTTCTACATAGAAATTAATATAAAACTTAAATTTTATAATATTACAATAAATGCATTTTTAAAAAGTCTTTACAAAGTAACTTTTTTTTCTAATTCGTTTAAAAACAAAAGAAAATAAAACAATAAATAAAAATTAAAAGATTTTTGGCACATATTTTTTTAATATTGGCCTTTAAGCCAATAAATGAATTTGTTTGTACTTTCTCGATTTCTTCAAAACATTTTTAAAGCTAAAATATTGTTAACCCGATTTAAATTTAATAAAAAAAAAAAACACCAAAAAAATTAGGCTTCCCAATGGTAAACTGTCTTACCCTTGAATGACTTTTTTTTAATATGGCAAGAAATTCATACAAAAGAGGGAACACTGAAAAATAGAATGAAAGTTTGTGTGTCTTGATATAAAAAATAAATTAAATACTAAGTAGGAATTTCAAGACTTACAAAATTACATAATATTTAACTATTCTAAGATAAATCACAACACACTTTCAAAGTTAGTAAAAAAAGGATATTAAAAAAGAGCATTCAAACCTCTCAGAAAAAAAAAGAAAAAAATCCTTTATATTTTAGGTAGGAAATAATAAATAATCAAGTTGCAAAATCTTAAGTAGGTACTGTCGTAGGCAAAAACTATGTTTATGTAGTGCAGTCTCGATGATGTTTTGCTTTTCTGACGATTTCTTGAGTGTATTCGATTATTTTAACAGTCAATTCGTCTATTCTGTTCGTACAAATAGCTAGTTTTTTCATTTGTTCATTGTAATTTGCATCAGCCTCTGTAATTAAAAAATGTTTAAACTTTTTTAAAAATTTTATAATACCAACCTTTAAGTTCATTTAGTTTTTGGTTTGTTTTAAGTGAGAGCATCTGTGCCTGTCCGAACAAATTTTGAGCGCGAAGTTTGCTGTTATCAGGGATCTGTGGCTGGCGTAGGCTTGTGACGCTTTTGTGAACTTTGTTGAAGTCGCTCTTGAGTTTTCCAAGTTTCTCTTTGGTAATGTCGACCTGAAAAAGAATTTTAATTTCTTCCATTTTTTATTTATTTTAGTATAGAAACCTGTTTTGAAACTCCTCCGGCCTCCAAAAGTATTTGCTCGACTTTATGCTTATTCTGGAATGCTTCAGTTTGTACTTTTTTGAGGACAGTCTTAATTTTATTGACATCTTGATTGGTGCTATTCACATGTGCCCATCCACTATCAGTCTCACTAACAATCTGAAAAACATTATTAAAATATTTTTGTGTATTTTTATTTTGGCTTACTTGGCGTAGTTCTTTTTGGACAGCATTAATATCTTCTTCGGTCGCTTTAATCTTTTCGCTGGCTCTCGCTTGGGCATCAATCGCAGTCTCCAAGCCTGACACGACTTGTCTAGCTTTTTCTAAGACCTCTTCAGCCTCTTTTCTACAACAAAAAATTAATTAAATCAATAAATTATTTATTTTTAAAAATACTGACTTTGCATCGTCTGATTTTTTCTTCAAATCGTTCGCCCGATTATGTTGTTCTTTGGTGTCTTCCAGTGTAGAATTGACATTGGTCAATGAAGCTATCGTATTATTTATTTGAAGAGCTAAGTCTTTGATTTGTTGTGGTTTTATTTTCGTATTAAGAGCTAACACCTGAAAGTAAAGGAAATATATAACGAAGTAATTTTTTAATAATATAGCTTACGTCATTAGATATTTCATCAACTTCTGAAGGAGTGGCGCCTGAATCGTCCAAAAATTTCTTCAACTTTTCATTAATGTCTCTTATGCTCATTACTTTTTTTTCAAAACGATTTTTTAAGTCGACAGCAGAGTTGTGGACTTTTGTAGCTGCAATGTTTGCTGCTGTAACTTTATCCATTGCATTTGATATCTGGAAAACATTTAAAATTTGAAAAGACGTGATGGCGATTGGGACGTTTTCTCAATTTTTGGTTAGGAAATTTCCTTAAAAAAGAGGATAAAAGTGCTTACGTTTCTCATGAGACCATCTGCATTAGATAGGTTTCCTTTTATAATATCTTTATATTTTTCAGCTAGGTCCAAACCAGCGGCCGCCTTTGTAACAGCTCCTTTTTCACATGATGCATAGCCACCACACCTGTCACAACCGGCTCCACCACAAAGACCATCACATGGGTCACCACGTCCGTCGCAAATCTAAGAGAAAAAAAGGTTCAAGATGAAAAGCCGATTAAAAACAATTTCTGTGCGACAGCTTACCTGCTGATTAAGATCGGGAAGCTTTTTCTCCAATTTAGACAATTCGAACTCCAATTGACCTCTTTTCCCTTCATTTTTCTGTTCGGCGCTTGTGAAAGTTTCGTTGTCCTTATTCAAAAACTTTCCGTTCTCTTACACATACGATCGGCTGGTGTTAAATATTCCGATTCTATTCTTTGTTCGATTAAAGTAACATTGTGTGCCGTATTTCCAGCGTCTCTGGTGATATTTAGCGCACCTGCAATATTTTACCAAGTTATTTAGTTTTTAAAAAAATTGTTATTTCACCTTTTAAATATTTTTCTTGAAGGTTTGTAGAATTATCACTTAACTCTTTGGTCAAATTTTTAAGGCTTTGAGCATTCTCTTTGATGGTCGTGAGATACATGTTGGCATAAACGACATTTGATATGACGGATTGAACTTTGTTTCCAAGTTCATTTACAAATTCTGTGCTTTTATTTATATCGGTTCTACAACAAAAAAGAAGTCTTGAGGGAAAGCTTATGTGAAAATAAATTACCTGAAGTTATCAACATCATTTTTCAATTCATTGAGTTTTTAGAGTTTGACTTTGTGTTGCTTAGGGTCTTATTTACGTCGTCGATTTTGGAGCTCAGCTTGTCAAAAACTACAGCATTATATCCAGAAGTTCCAGTTTGTCTTATTTCTTTAGCGTCTCTGATCACTTTTTCAGTGGAATCTACAAAAAATCGTTAATTTTTGTTTTAAATTAAGATAATAAAGGCAGACCTGAAAGGCGAGTGATGGTGACATCCCAGTTGTCGAAGCAGTCTCCACATTTTCTACAGTAGGGGGCGGTTCCGTTAAAACCACGAGAGCAACGGTCACATTTTTCGCCAGCAATTCCTTCCTTGCAGATACAGTGGCCGTTGGTTTGGTTGCAGGTACCACTTATTGCACCGTCGATGTCGCAGTTACAAGCTGTAACGTTAAATTATGTTCCACAAATTTTTATTTCAAGTTTATGTACTTACGGAAACATTCGACATTCGGATCACCCCAGTAGTTGTCTTGGCACTCGTTACATTTCACTCCACCGAAACCATCTCTGCACGTACATTTACCATCAAACTGAAAACGAATTTAACAAATAATAATTTTACAGTTAAATAAAAAGAATAATTACCATGTTACATTCTTGATTAACAGATCCGACGGAATCGCAGGCGCAATGAACACAACCGTTGCCTCTACCGATAAGACAATGTTCACGAGTGCATCGATTGCAAGTTCGACCTTCAACATTCGGCCAGCAATGACATTCACCAGTTGTATGATTACAAGGTCCTTCGGCAGGGTTTGTTCCCAAAATGTCACAGTCACATCCTTATAAAATATCATTAATATAAATAAGCAATCATAGATAAATTTTACTTTGACAATTGTGCTCGGAGGCATTTCCGAAATAATGATCTTGACAGCGTTCACAATGAGGTCCAGACGTATTATAGAGGCATTTGAGGCATTCCCCTGTGTTAGGATGGCAGTTTCCAGGTTGAGAAAGATCTGTGTTATCACTACAGTTGCATGGCTGGCACGAGCCGCCCAAACGTTCAGGATGACCAAAGAAATTGTCAGCGCATTTATCACATCTTGGACCTGCTCAAATTTTTAGGTCAAATGGTCAAAATCAATGATGAAGTACAAACCGCTATAGCCTTCTTTGCAGATACATATGACATCGTCTTGGGAGCTTTTAACGCAGGTGGAAGCAAAAGAATGTCCAGATTCTACCGTGTCAGGACAACTGCAGGGTTTGCATGGAGTATCCAGGGTTGGTTCGCCATAATATCCTTCAGTACACCTAAGGGAAAAACATTTAAGAAAATTAAAAAAAAAAAGTACTTACAAGTCACAATGAGGTCCTGCAGTGAAATCCTGACAATCTATACAGACTCCAGTGGTACTGTTGCAAGTATGGGCATGTCCATTACACTGGCACGGCTGGCAATTCGGAAATCCCCAATATCCTGGTGCACACTGATCACACCTTCGCCCATATGTGTCATCGTTGCATTTACATTGGCCCGAAAAAGGATCACAAATGTTGTCTTTGGCACCAATCGAGTTGCAGTCACAATCTGTAAAAAAAACGACATTAATCAAATTTAAATTAGAATTAAAGCAATGAGATCTTTTATTTTGTTTCTTTTTTTTACCTTTGCATCCGTCGCTATTGAAAAATCCATAAGTCCCTTCAGCACATTGTTCACAGGTACGTCCGACCACTTTAGGTTTACAGATACATTTCCCACCGAGAGGTTCACAAATGGTACTAATAGCACCAGTTTCATTACAGGTACATTCTAAAAAATGTAAAATGTTACTATGTTTTTGATGAATGGTCAAATTCTTCACCTGTGGCTTTTTTGAATATTTGGACTGAAATACTGAATATGTGTTTTTTACATTCAGGATCATCAATTTCATCAAGTGGTGTGTTATATCTTTCATGGCATCCAAGTCGATTGTATTCAGCAAGTCTGTCTTCGTTGTATGGCGAACCTCTAAAAATATCCAAGGACTCCACTCGAGGGATCAGAACAATCTAAAATTAATAAAATTAAAAATGTTATATTTCAAAATTTCATCCGAACCGAGTCGATTAAAATAGGAACAGTTTGCCCGTCTAGTTGGTTGCTGCTTGAGCTGAATGTTAGCTTGAGTCTGTAAGTTTTTCCTTCTTCCAAGCACAATGGGGAGTCTGATTTCGAGTAATTTCTCCTGTGAAATTCGAATAAGGCAAGTACATGACCTTCCTGTCATCATGCTCTTGCACATTAGAGCACACTCCTCCTGGATAATCTGGCCGAGTTAATTCAGCAGTCACATCTATTATTTCATCTCTATTGACCTATTCAAATATTGAAATAAGTCATATAACTTCAAAAATAAAACATTACTCTATCATGACGTAGAACAAGATCGTATTCCATCGAACTGGGTAAGTTTTCAATGATGAATTCCAATTGGCAAATATCGTGGACACGGACATAGCCTGAACCAGTCCAATATGGCCTCCCTTCTCTAGGCCATTCTTTAACTTCTTTATGGCAGTTCTAAAATCAAAAGCATTATACCCAGCTTTGAAATTTGTTTAATCTTACATTGGAAAGAATAGAATTTTCCGCTTCGTAGATAATGCTTAAATCGGGTAAGTAATAACTTTGATCCACTTCGTTACATGTTCTTCCTGTTAAGTGCGGGAAGCATCTGAAGAATAAAACATTATGGAGTTTAAGAAAGTTTATAATGATAAAACTCACTGGCAATTTCCATTATTAACATCGCAGCTTGAGGTAGTCGAGCCTCCGACATCGCAGTCACAGGGCGCACAACCGTAAGTTTCAGTACTTAATCCCCAGTGTTCTACAATGCACTGGTTGCAGTCTTTACCAATCACATTCGGCTCACATAAGCATGATCCTGTATAGGGATCACATGTGCTGTTAACAGTACCACGCAGATCACAAGCGCAAGCTAAAACAAAAATTAAAAAATAAAAACCTAATTGAAATGATCTTACGTTCACATCCAAGAGGGTTGGATTCTTGAAGGTTCCAAAATCCTGGCTTGCAAACATCACAAGCTTCGCCTTCAACGTTTTCTTTACAATGGCAACTCCGACTGCTGGAGGTATCGCTTGGAGCGTCGCACAAACCGCCATCGGTTGTCCCCATTTCGTTACATTCGCAAGCTACAAAAAAGTAATTTTTTTAATCTAAAATATTTTTGTCTTACGTAAACAAGTGTAAGGATCAGTAATAGGTCTCAACGGGTCATGGTAAAAAGTCGGAAGACATTTTTCACAATTGTTTCCCATTGTATTGTGTTCACAGTCGATGCAGACGCTACCACTCATATGACCACTTTGCTGGTACACCTCATTGCTGAAGTTACATCGAAGAGCATGCTCATTACATTTACATTCTAAAAAATTTTTGTATTTAAATTTTGAACGTTTTGTTTTTTTAATTTTTACTTTGGCATGCGTTTTGAACTTGTCCGATCGCAGGTTTCCAAGGTAGGTCATTATGTGTGTCTTTACATTCCTTACAGTTAATACCAGTTGTGTTATGACTACAATCGCAGCGGCCATGTATCATCCCAGGTGTATCTTTCACAGTTTCATCAAAAGGCAGACATCTATCAGCGTGGCCGTAGCACCAGCAGAATCCTCTCACTATCATCTCATAAATCGCATAATAGTATTTCTCCTAAAACCATATATTAACCGAAAATATCATAAAGTTGTTTATCTTACCTGAATTTCTTGCCTCTTATCAAGTAAGTCATCTCCAAGAGTATGCAGTTTGGTGAAGTTAATTCTCAAATTCGTGATCTTCATCAAGTTTTGCATTTTTGTCGAATAGCGATCGTAGTGTTTTTCAACACCATGTGGGATAATTTTTAAGATGACCTGAAACATTCATACTTGAGACCCAAAGAATCAAACTTAAGACACAAAAAATCAGTTAAGTGGACTTCAGACAGCTCAGTGGATGTTTTGACAAATACCTCTCCATTAGTCACAGGTGTCGATGAAGAATACGTTTTTTCACAAGTAACTTCAGTAGGGTCTTGATAAGGTGAAGCCAATTTAAAACCAGGAAACGTTGCTGCACAGTTTTCAGCAAAATATCTGTATGGCTATAAAAAAAAATTAATGGCCTTTTCAAATAAATAAATTAATTCAAACCTTCCAGGTCAAACCGAAGTCAGAGGACCTTTCAACAATCAATGCAGCCGGTCGAAAAGTTCTAAACCACATAATCAAATGGGTGAAATAAAATTCAGATTCCAAATCAAGCCTGATCTGGACGTTTTCTTTCCCATTTTCAGACTGCCACCATGTCGGCATTTTAGTTCTGAAATAAAATTTATAATTTACATAGTTAACTTTAAAAAATCTACCTAGGATCTTCTCTATAAATAACATTTTGAATTCTATGGCTGTTGCTTTGTAACTGCCCAGGCCTCGAGTCGCACTTGAAGCATTTTTTGCTCTCCTCTAAATGAGAGACAATGCAGTATTTTTGCTGAAAAAACATTTTTTAAAAAATCGATCTATTTAAAAATAATACCTCTGAATAAAGTCCGCATGTTGAAGATGCACTTAATCGGTCTCCTCTTCCAATAAGTAAATTTCCATTAATAAGATCATTGTCAATGACCCCATTCATTCCAGGAAACTCTGCACCTAAGGCAGCTAAAATATTCACATTAAAAGAAAAGTTCTTAAAAAAAATTGTGTCACTAACCATCTGCTTGGTCTACTTTTACGTAACTCCATACTGAAAAAAAAAATTAATCAGAAAATATTTCAGATAAATAATTTTTGATTATATTTACAGGCAAATATAATGAAATGTTTCAATCCGGAGAGGTTCTCCATGGTGGGTAACTCAAACACTGCAAAAGGAAAAAAATAAATTAATGAGGAAATTGATATATTTTTTAAAGAATCTGGATAAACACGATCACAAATAAGACTTTCTGTCGCCCTGGTATACTGAAGACATGTAAAAACTTTGCACATCCCAGAGGAATTTAAGTTGACAGAGCTTTCTCCCCCTTTCAAAAATAGCCGCTCTAAATCCACTTTTTTGTGCACTTTAAAAAGACTTATAAATTCTGAAATAGCGTAAAAAGTTGTGATTTCGAGGTGATATGTAGTTTTAAACAACTCCATTAAAGTGTGTAATTTTGCACCCAGATAAAACTGGAATTAGAATTGAAAAAAAAAATTTACGGTTGATTCTTTTATAGTTTCCTATTTTTAAGACGTTATAGCACCACGGTACTTAACCTACATAACGTGTGTACTGAAGTCTTAAAAAAAAATACTGCCCCTATTACAAAAACCCAGGGACGTAAGAGAATTTAAAAGAAATCTACCTAAAAAGGAAAACTGTGGCAGGAGCTATAAATGTAATTTGATCATATCTTTTATAATAATCGGATTAACTTTTATTTAGAGATTCTTATGTAGTTAGAGAGAGATATTGGTTTTTTTGGACTAGTGCCCTTTCTAAAATCGATGAGTACCGCGAAGAAGTGAACGGTATCGCTGATCTAACTTCGATGACTAATTGACTTTTAATAGTTTCTTAAACGATGGAAAGATTATTTAATTTAACAAATAATTAATTTAATAAGTAATACACAATAACAAAATAAAGCAAGCTATTTTCTTATTATAAGATTATGCTCTATAATTTATTTGTTCTTTCTTTTAGGTGATTACCAACTCATAGGTTTATTTATTCCGGTATGTAGTACTTCGCAATTTCTTAAGAATATATCAAAGATAAAAGGAGTATTTTGGTAAAAAGTTCGGGAAAAATTGCCGCAGAATTTTCTTTTCAAAATAACTTAAAATTATTGGACAAGGTGTTCGGGAGAAGGCAAGAGGCCAGTGCCTTAGTCAAATTTTTAATGAATAGAATATAATTTGTTTCAAATGATTTTAAATAGTATTGAGATAAAAATTGACCTCATTTTTAACGAACTATTCAGAAAGAAATTTAAAAAACGAAAAGCGAAAGGAGCATATTTTAAAAGGGTAGTGAACCTTCGGAACTAGACTAGAATCTGAGGGATAAAAATATGTACGTCGTAACTCATAAACGGCCCTTTCTACACTCCAGTTTCCGGAGACAGGGTAGGGTTTACAGGTGCTTTTGTTGAGAGATCCCCACAATCCTCTTAAATCTCGTGGTCGGGCGATGAATACAACCTGCAGACGTTTTCATAATGGCTCTGCAGGTATACGACACCAATCAGTCACAAAACGTGCAATCATTCTCAAAAAGGTACGGTAGTTATGATTACAAGAAAAATTTCTGAAAGTTACTTTTAAATAAAGGAAATAAAAGGTTCTGTCTTGGATTTTCACCATTTATGTAGCGGGATTTTTATTTGGAAAATTCCAAATACAGTTTCTTCTACATAATCCGTCGATGTTAAGGCCACTCTTTTGGAGTTGGCTCTATCAAGGGCGCCGTGGCAATATGGCTAGAGCCCTTCCCCTTGGCAAAAAAAAATAAATAACCGGCATCTCCAGTAATATTCGGGATTCTAATTGATTGACAAGTTTGATAACAATAAAAATCCTAATATGACCTTTCATTTAAAAGTAAACTTCGGAAATTTACTACCGGACATGATAACCGTATGTGCATACACCGTAATTTATGGAATTCCCTTGAGGCTGCAACTACTCAACAATAACTGACTTGTGGCTCCCGAAGACGGCTTATTTTCTGAGGGAACCTAAATCATCATCGTGATAATACGATTTTAGGAAGTCGAAGGACCGGAAGATTAGGGATTAACACTTATTTCAGCCCTTTTTCTTCGAAAACCGACCCTTTGAACATGTGCCAATGCGTGTACTTCCTTATTTCAAAATAAACAAAAGCTAGGAGCGCATACCTTCTTCCGGAAACATAGGGCATACAATAAAAAGCAATCAATTAAGCAATTTCCACGATCTTTTCTCCGAATCGGACTTCTATGGACGATTTTCGACAAACCTATTCCTGTTCTTAACCAATTTATTTCACTTCTTCTAACCTCTGGCAACTAAAAAATTTTCCTCATCTACAACATCGAGTTTTCTCATTTCTGAACGCGATATCTAATAAGGGACTATCTAATTTCTGCTGATGGCTTAAGATCTTCAAGATTCTAAAAGGTGAATCCAGGACGAATTAGACGATCCATGAAATCCGAAAAGAAGGAAAGAACCGACTATCATTTTAATGTTTGAGGATATAAATAAAATAAAATTATCAAACGAAATGAACCGGCCTGGACTGGTTTCAAATGTATACTAGCCGCCAAATTATTATTTAAAAAAAAATTATTAATTAAATGAACTGGTAAGCAATTTATTAAAGATAAGGAAAACAATTCTATATAAATGATATACCTAATAATAGAAGACAATAAAGCCGCTAAACAATAATCAGCTTTTTTTTTTCTTTTCTCCTTTTTTTTTCACGGATCGTTATTCATATCCTGCGTACTATTCGAACAGTTGACATTTTAAAATTAATTTCGGAAGAAAAATTGAAGGTACACATGTGCAAACTCGTATGTACAAGTGCATTAACAATTTCTATATTATATTTTTAAAACGAGTTTATTTATAAATTTTTAAAAAATATGATTAATACGATAAATAAAAGGCTGAGGCTGCTGATTTATTTGGTTGAATATTTTTTTAAATATTATAACATAGAATGTATAAAATCTACAAAGATTTATCAATGGGAGAAGGCTGATTGTAGTTCCGGTAATATTATCTTTGAACAATATTATATTCGAGACTCTGCTAGGGCAAAAATTTCATTATCATATTTTATCAGAATATTTAAAATATTTACATAAAAGATAATTTGAGAGGAAAATGTTATGTGAGAAATGAAGTATTGAAAGTGAAGTAGCGTCGTGAAATGCAGTCTAGAGAGGTTCCCCGGGGTCTGGGTGCATACCTAAATATAAGTAAACCCAGTTTTACTACCACGGAAGGGTCCCCAAATGTGTTTCTGAGACGAGGGGGAGTAAAGATTCCGAGAAAGACACATGGACAAATATTAAGGAGTAAGAGAAAAAGTTTAGGTCAAAAACCACCTGTGGCTCCGACGCAGGACCACCCGAAAGGACTTCCACGGGAAGGAATAAAATGATAAGAACAAAAAAAAATTTTTTTTGAATGAAAAAAGGTCGAATGTCGTAATCAAGATAAGATCGGTATCCGTTAATGATCAAAATTAGATTTAAAAAAAATTCGACCCCAAAAAATTTTTTGATTACAGTGTAGAAGATAGCTTCTGGAAAAAAATTTTCTTACCTTGGGAAGAAGTTGAGTTCCCAGTGTTGTTTGAAGTTCCCGGATTTGTCTTCGCGGTAATAAAACAAAAGTACGGAATGGAAAAAAAATGTGACTCTTGTCTAAATCGGGAGTAAACGAGGAAGGTTCGGCTCTCCCCGTGGGCGCTATGGGCGTCTAAAGCTTTGAAACTGAGAGCAGGGATTCTATGGGAGTGCGAGTCGGGACTGAGAACGAGAGAGAGGCAAAAGGCCAAGAAGAAGAAAGAAGACGTTCGGGTTTTCTGGTGGGGCCTTGGGTGGGGCTGAGAGAAACGAAACGGGAGAGAGGCTGCGAGTATAAGTTGTAGGCTCAGCGGTCGGCCCCGGGGTCACCCTTTACTAGATAACGCTTTTATCTCAACTCTCACCCCAACACCCGAAGAAGAAGGAAGAACGAAAAAACATAATTCTCTAGGTCACTGTCCTACTACATCTAAGATAATTTTCTTAGACGATATTCAAAGGACTATTAAATTATTTTATACTCCGTTAATTTTATGTTTCATTCACACTCATTCTAATTAAAGAATGAAGTGGTCAAAGACGCCGCGCTGTCTCTTCATCCAAGTTGACTGTCTGGTCTAGATTAGCGGGACCTTCTCTTTTTAAAGGCACCCAATTTTGAACATTGGAAAAAACATTGTCCTTTTTCGAGAACTTAAAATTTATAGAAGACCAAATATGTATTATCTCCTTCGACGGAAACTTGATTTAGATTTAATACGTATGAAATAAATGATACTAAATTCGTCTTTGATTTATGTAGATACTTACAGAAGCGATGGTATCATTAAGTCGACTCACTTACGAAAAGAGCGGCGCCACTGCATTTCGAAAAGGACGCCAACTTTCTTATTTGATCGTTAAAATTGAAACCCTCATTTCGAATTCAAACGCGAATCATAATCGCTTAGTCAAAGGGCATGAACTTCTTGCATGAAACCGGAACCTGCAACAAAAATTCCTCAAAAGGAAGTTGTAAATTCACTCCCCTAAGGATAAGAACCCCATGTTTTTTCGTTTAAATATAGTCCGGTTAAACTTCGGCTGAAAAGTGTTGTGGATTGATTACAATTCTCATGTGCATTCACTGGCAGTCCTTTTTTCCGAGACACGACAACCTTCATCAGTCTCGCTGGAGGGTCCCGGGAGCTTTTTTAAATTTCGCAAAAATAATATTGAAATTATTTTTCTTCCGCTTTTCTAGAGGAAGTTTCTTATCGTGTTTAAATAATGGATTAATAGCATTGGTTCCATTATTTAAACAACGATAATTGACAACAATAGCATCAAATTATAGGAAGTTTCTTTCCTTGGGGTCAGAGGCAGGTAGGGAGGTTAGGTGGGTTTGTAAGTCCATCCTGTAAAGCGAAATTATCAGTTTTCATTAATATTTCAAAAACTTTCAGACCTGCTCAGGCAAAACAAGTGAGACAGCATTTGCTGTTTCTTTTTGGAGGAGGAAATGGCGGAGTATGTCCTCTGCGAAGGCTTGGGAAGTCTATATCATGTGCTTAGAAAGACACATTAGACTATTCAACGAGAGCTCTTTCCAGGCTGATCAAAAGCCTGGGGCTAGACATAGAGCTATATCTCAGATAGAAAGGCGCACAATAGATTGATGATTCCCTAGCATAATCTTTCTGCTAATGATTACTAATATTAGTAATAATTGGTTGAAAGATTAGAATAAATTAAATTAGTAGTTAGAAGTAATAGTTTATTTCTTACCAATGTTTCCCAGATAAATGACAAATCGAAGGTATTTTGAACATCAGGAAGTTACATGCAGAAACGAACAATAAAAAAATGCATAACATTCTTATATTTGAAATTTTAAAAAAATGTGATACATTTATTAACGAAAGATTAATGTGGTCTATATTTTTAAGATTATGTATGTACAAAATTTGAACAATTCGTTTATGTTAAATAAAATTTCACAACAAAATTCACAAGCGAGTACAAAAAATTAAATTGTGCCATTTCAGAAAGTTTACGAGACATCGAAGTTAATCAAGATACGATGAGAATAAATTTGTTTTAAAAATATTTACATAAAACTTTTAGGAAGATATCACTTTTTTTATGAGAAAAAAAAATTGAAGTTAACTTTTTTAAAATTTAGTCCCACAAAAGTATATTATATACACAAAATAAACGAATTCATTTACATGAGCTCAATGTTTTACAAGAGTTATCAAAAAAATGAACGCACTAAATAAAACCGAGATGGAATCTCGCTTATAAATTACTCGATAATAATAGCCTTATTTTTAACAATTCAAGTTTATACATTAGATAATCACTTTTTTTTACCTTACACAAAAATTAAGCACGACAGCACATTTAACCTTAAAATAAAGCGTATGATACACATTATTTCTTTAACATGAGATTAAATATACCTAATTTTACGATAATGTTAACTATAAGCTTAAAGTGTAAAGCATTGTATATCATAACATTTTTTGACGTGTCTAAAAAATAAAAGATTCCAAAAGCCTGTGGCTTTTACGCACCATTTCATACAAACAACTTACAAAAAAAGATGAAATGATGCCCTTTTGAAAAAAAAATTTTACCAGTCATATTGGTCAAATTTTTAAGTTACAACCTCTTTTGGGGATTGAATTTAGAATTATTGGAACACATTATTTGGATGTAATTTTGAGGTAATTTGGATATTTATTCTGCTCTTCTTATTTTTCTACCGTCCCTTGGAATGTATTTTAGTTTCTTTGTTTTATTTATAAAAATTATTGTGGTAACTTATCAAGTTGAAGAGAAACAGGAGACCACCATTTGACTTGAAAATTTTGCTAGAAGAAAGAAAAAAAGAAAAGCAGTGACAGGGAATGAATCTGAGGCTAAAATAGACTGAAAAATTGTTTTTAACATAAAACTTTAGAATCTGTAACATAAAAAATAAGATTTGATTAAAACAAAAATAATTAATAATTACTTCAAATAAAAATATCACATTAACTCTAATAAAAATTGTTAAGAAATTCACATGTCATGAGTAACTGTCAGCAAAATAAAAAAGAATGTTAGGTCTTAGATGTTGTCTTTTTTTAAATAAAGATTCTAAATTTTCCTGAAAGTAGGAAATTTTATGATTTGGTTAGTTTAGGTTGGTAATTAAGCAGAAGAGTCGCATGGTAGCACCATAACCCTCATTTTATGTTAACGATAAGTTCCAGAAGAACTCCAGATCATTAAAAAATTTAATATTCTTAAAAGGTCATGAAACTAGACACTAAATAGGGCAAAGTTTAAAAGAAAATTTTAAACTGTATATTAGTAGACGTACCCTCCTGTTTATAGTAATAAAAATTACAATAACTTAAATATTTATTAGAAAATAACTTTTTGCCATCCCAGAATTTTGTCTGACGACAATTAATGATGCGATCATGCAAGTCTCTGCTTAAAAAACCAAAATCCTAGAATTATCCATCACCTGAGATGTAATGATGTTAAAATGACTACAAAGGGTGAATCACAAAAATTATTGTTCCGAATTACAATTTACAACCCAACTTAAGTAGTCTTATTGAAAAACCCTGGAATGTCTCATCGGGAAATAAAAGTCTTACTAATTAATGGCAACAATGACTTCTAAAATTTGAAAATTTATGAAAAAAAAATATATTTTTATAAATAGAGAAAACTAACATTACAATTCAGTCCCTTTCTTGAATTTAGTTTATAAAATTCAAGTTAATGAACAGAAATTGTTGCCCAAATTATCTAAGTTTTTAACGATAAAAAGACTCGATACAATGAGATTCTGGTCTTTACTCCACCCAAACTGCTACAAAAAAACCTTTCTACATTTAACACACAAGAACACAAAATAAACAATAAAATAAAATGAACAAAACACAATAAAAAAAAATCTCGAATCTAAATTGAAAGCATTAAAATATGCAAAGAGGCAGTTAAACATGGAAGGCATTAATGAACAGAATATTTTATTACATTTTGATAAATTAATTTGGCAATGATATAATGACAATGGAGGGGGGGATAAGTATTAAAATAAAGAGTTACAAGGATCACATTTTTTAATTATGAACAGTTGAATTCATGTTTAACTTGTTGAAATGCAAAGTTTTTTTTATGTCATTACATAGTAGAACTTAATTTAATATACTTACTAAATACACAATATAATACATGAAATTTTTAGGTACTCATCAGTACTGGTTATCTCATATAAAAAAGAGGATAATAAGTTTTGTGCTATGAATGTAAACGTGATAAGTGATCCGTCACCACCTTGATAACAAACCTAAACTTGGATGATTTACACGAAGTAAATGGACTTATTGCCTCTTAGCTCATTGGTAAGAAATTGCGGTAGAGACTTGTTATTAAGGTGGTGAGCGGCGTGGCTTCAGTAGGCCGATGCTTCTTTATACTCGGAACCTTCCATTGTGAAGAAATCCTCGAGCTTCCATTGGAGAGTTTCAAACGTGGGCCGTTTCATGGGGTCTTTGTGCCAGCATTCGAGCATTATCTCATAAAGGGATTCCGGGCAGCTTGGTGGGCACGGCATCCGGTAGCCATGTTCGACTTGATGTAACACTTCAGCATTGGTCATTCCTAGAAATCAATAAGTTTAAAGGATCATCTAAAAACTTAAAACAAACCTGGATATGGAATTCGACCGTATGTAACTAATTCAGTAAGTAATATCCCAAAAGACCAGACATCAGATTTTATAGAAAATTTACTGTAGTTTGCTGCTTCTGGAGCAGTCCATTTTATTGGGAAACGTGCCCCCACTCTTGCCTCATATTCATCTTCCTGTAAACGATTTTAAAATGAAAATTTGATACGCAAAATACTTTTACCTTTATTAGACGAGCGAGGCCGAAATCAGCGATTTTAACAATGTTGCTGTCACCAACCAAGACGTTTCGAGCAGCTAAATCACGATGGATGTAATTCTGACTTTCAAGATAGGCCATTCCAGCGGCTATTTGGGCTGCCATATCGATAAGTTGTGCAAGAACAAGACATCTACCTTTGCCTAAGAAATAAAAATAAGTAAAAATCATAAAATTAATCACAGAAAAGTTACCTTGCAAATAGTCCAGAAGGCTTCCATTTTTCATAAGCTCGGTGATGATATAAATCGGTTCTTCCATCGTACAAACGGCGTATAATTGAATTAGTTTTGTATGTCGGAGCTTTTTCATTATCTGAGCTTCTGCCAAAAAGTCTTTTGGATCCATAGTTCCTATAAAGAAAAGTTAAGTCAGGTTTATTTCATTTAGACCCAAAAAATACCAGGTTTGAGTGTTTTGATGGCAACAGGGGTCGTGTTGTTCCAGAGTCCTTCCCATACTTCACCAAACTGTCCATGCCCAAGTTTACGCACGAATTTCAATGATGATCTATCAATTTCCCATTGATCCCTGGTACTGTGAGACAAACCTCCTGTCACCGGTTTTTCAACCTAAGAAACATAAACATTAAAATAGTAGGGTTATTAGTGGGATTTTTGAACTACCTGGACGCATGGTTTCCGAAGGTTAACGCAAAGCCCATCAGCATCTTTGCTGTAATGTTCAACTAAATCTTGCAACGTGCGGAAAGATGTTCTACGTGCGATGAAAAATCCGCCTTCGTCGAGTTGCCTGATCCTGTAATGCTTCACGGTGTCCCCGTCCCTCACTGAAAGATTCAAAAATTTGTAATTGTAGAACAAATTAAATAAAAGGTGAAGATAGATTTATAAAAACTCCTATTTTACCTGAAAGGGAATAATCGTTTCTTCTACTCTCGGAATCTCTGATCAAAAATGCTCCGTGTTCATTCTCAGGAAGTAGCAATTTTTTCTCAGCTTCTATACGCTTAATTTTACCAAAGTACCATCTAAAACAAACAAAATACGAAAGGATATTTTAACAAAATGACTAAAAGAAACAACAAAACGTCTACCAACTAGGCTAGACAAAGCTTAACGTCACTAACAGCAAAAATAAAAATAAAATCATGCAAAAATTAAAATCGAGACACAAATCTAAACTTTCTAAAGCCGAGGGATAAAAAAAATAGAAGAAAAAAAAATTTGTGCGATAAGTAGTTAATATTTTATTAGGTGAATAATTTTTATATCTATAAATCTTAATAGGTTCTTTTTTCATCTATTTGAATAGGTTTAAATCTATTAGTTTCAATATTAATTAATTTATTTTTTAATTTAAAAACGTGCTTTAAACTAAATTTGAAACTTATGATTAATAATTTGGCACAATGAAAATACATAGTAATTTATGATAATTTACTTGCTTCCCTGCTGGCTGCAAAAAATATAATTTTAGATCATTTTTTAGTTTCTTTTTGTTGAAAACTGATTTTTCTAATTTGTTAGCCTTAAGAAGCTTTTTTTTTATTGTTTAACCAAAAAAAATTGATGGGGGGAAAAATAAAAGAAGCTGAAGTCTACTTATGTGCCAAATTCATGACAAAGTAGGCATGCAGAGGGGGCGAAAGGGGTTTTTATGAAGAAAAAAATGAAAAACACACCCAATATGCAATATTTTGAATCTAACATCGAATAAACATAAATGGATGTTTTAACAGCCATACACAGGACAAAAAAGTTTAAAAATTCAGCAAATAAACAAGCAAGTCTTTATTTTATAAAAGCGTCTTTATAATGGGAGAGATAATTTTTTTTATTAAGAATAGCATAGCAATTGTTAATGCTTCATAATGTTAAGCCACAGGGGGCCCAGGCGGGGGCTCTCACCATATTGCCATAGCACCAAGCCAGAGGTGGCCTTAATGTATGATCTGTGGACTATGTAGAAGAAATATTTATTTTTTACTTCCTCACAAAAATCCTTCTTGGAGAGACAAAAAAAAGAGGTCAACCGATCTTGAATTTTGAAGATCACTGGTTCAGTAAAGGTTTTTGGTGTTACAATAACGTTTTTATTTCTTCTCTAAAGAGGAAAAAAAATCAAACACACTCAATTCATTATAATAAAAAGAGTGAAAAATCTAATTTGTATAATCTGATAATGATTCGAGTACTTGAAGGAAGACAATGTCATTTTAGATTTTCTTTATATTATTTAAGAGAAATAATGGAGGGCTAGGACTCCTAAGAAGTGGTCCAGTGGATGGGAGGATTTCTCTTTGTTTGCTATGAAGAAGCCAAATTTTTAAGAAAAATCAGAAATGACTTTGAATACAAAAGAATTCCAGTATTCAAGGTCGAAAAAAAAATCTTTCATCGAAAATCTGACTAAAATATTTCGGGATTTATTTTTGATGATTTCATTTAATGAGTTATCAATTAAATTGACGTGTAAAGAAACGTCCCGCGGTTTGGGGTATGTTTTCGTTTTCATTTGTGGAAGAAAGTAGTCAAGAAAGTGGTTCCCCAGGACGCCTTTTGATAAGTTTATAAAAATGAAAGTCGTCTTTGGAGGGACCAAGGACTCGTTTTAATTGCCCACCCAACCTGTGTAAATCAACACAGAACTAATTGATTAACGTTTGAATTGTTAAAAGGGGAAAAGTGGTGGAGTAAATAAATAGAAAATTGCGTAAAAGAAGGGAATCACGGTTTGGTGATAAGAGATATTGAGGTGTTAAAATACTTACGGTTCTGCTTCGATAGATTTCAATTTGGCGACGTAATTTGATGGGATGTATCCTTCCTGTTTGGTGGCTTTGCTTCTCGCTAGCCACCAGTCGCCTTGGGTGTCGTTCAAAATTTCCAAATGCTCTCCTTTCCGGAAGCTGAGGTCTTCGTCGGTTCTAGCATCGTAGTCGTAGAGGGCGACGAAAATTTTGGCGTTCGCGTTAGACGAGGCTGTCGTTGGTTCAGAATCCGGAATCGGGGGCATAGGACCATTTCGTCCTTCGCGATTTCCGCTTTCGTGAGATTGAATCTGAAGGGGTTGAAGAGGAGGATTCGATGAAGTCGGAGTCGCGGCGTCTTTACTGTTGACGGGAGCAGTCAGACCGACACCTTCTTTTTTCACCGAGGACCTCTGCCTTGTCAAACAGTTCCCCATCGCTTACTTATTTAATAACACTCTTCGTATAACTCGATGGCCCATAAATCGGTCCGCCTCCGGGGGAGCTAACGCCCAAATTTCGCCTTATCTTTATCAGCGGGCGTTCCAATGTTTTCTTCCTCATTCACCTGCTTCCAACTCAAACGAAACCGACCGCACTTCTCGACTCGATAAATCACTTTTTCCGACGATTTACTCGACCAAAAACGCGAAAACGTAACACAATTTGGGAACCAAAGGAAACCCGACGGGCGACGGACTTTCCACTTGTACGAGGAACGAATAGAAACACAGAAATAGGGAAATGCATATGGAAGTTGACAGTCTGTCCAACTTCACCTCATTCATCCCACTTTATCATTTTTACATTACTCCCTCCATTTTATTTTTATATTTTGTTTCATTTTTACAAATCTTTACAAATTGACAATTTAAATCAAATTCATCCCATATTTATAAAATTCTCAATCGATCAACTATCGAAAGACGAAATCTCAAAGAAGGTGCTGATTTCAGACGTCAAATATTTGAACTGCTTTCCCTCCATTTTTTAAAATTTTTTTATATATAAAAAACAACTTGAGAAACACTGAAAAGAACGTTTCTCTGCTGATATTCTGAGAAATGGAAGAAGCCTACAAAACACCAGAAATTTCTGTAAAAATGGTGTTTATTTCATAAAAAGAAGGGTTGAAAATACCCAAAAGAATGTTTAATGGCAGAAATCAAATCGAGGGAGGAAAACCATGGAAAATTTGGTAAAAATGGTGTTTCTTGGTGGGGGGGGGGGATTAAAAAAAGCGCCCAAAAAATTTTCCTTGGCTGGAATTCCCAGAACTCTAGGATCAAGACAAAAAAAAAAACTCATAAAATTTCTATAAAAATCAGTGGCGTCGCTTGATTACTGAGGGCTCTGGATCTAGATTCTCTTCATGGTGCCCTTGCTTTAAATCTCAAAAGAAAGTTAATGCTATACTCTCGACTGACGGTTTTTGTAAATTGGATGTTAGGGTGTTGATTGACTATTCGGACGTTTTTTGTAGCTTCTTTTTATTAAATGTGACTAATTTCGAGCTTAATTCTTTTTGTCTTTAGGAGCAAAATGACCTCTATCGATCGTAACATCCACACCATTGGTTTTTCCAGGAATACCTCATGACCGCTATTTTCATCGAATTTTCACCCAATCTTCTTTATAACGTATTTATTTTTCGGAGGAAAAAAAATCTTTAAAAACGCCTAAAAGAATATTTATTGGCTGAAATTCTGAGAATTGGGAGAGCAAAACCGTGGTTTCGGTAAAAATGGTGTTTCTTGGGGGGAAAAAACGATGAAACCCCCTTGCATGGTGTTTCTTTGAAGCCCTTTTTTTTCCCATAAAACAGGAGTTAAATGTAAATGATTTGATTTCAATGAGTGCTGACTCATGGTGGGCTACATTATCATTATATGGATCATTAGATTTATGTTTGGTCATTTTAACTTCCTTAAAGAAGTTATTGTGATACCCTCCACTTGGGGTTTTTGGGGAAGGGTCTTCCAGACCCCGAAGGGTCAAATCGAATATAGATCTTTACCGAACTTTGTCTGTGGTTCCGGCCGTCCGTAGCATTTTTTCGGAAAATTGCGGCCACAATTTTCACCCGGTTTGTACAAAATTTTTACACATCTTCCTCACTCAATGAAGAAGAAAGTAACGAGGGCTATTTTTGAATTTTGAAAAAATGACTGAGATATGCACGTTTGAAATTTTAAAAACTACCCTGCAGCCGAACCATTGGTCCGATTCTCACCAAATTTTCACCAAATACTCCTTATACTTTTTACGAATTTTCGGTGTAATATTACAAAAAAATTTTTTGTTTGTAGTAGGGAGAAATTTGATACTTCCACCGTTTGCGAGAGAGACATCCCTTGGCCAGAAAGCCCATTACATCTACCTTGATACTTGAAAACATTTCTGAAAAAAACAATTAGAAAATTTAGAAAAAAAAAAAAAAAACTTTTTGGGAAAAAATAAAAACCTAGACAATTTTTGCAAAAAAAAAAAAGAAAAAGAAAGCTTCCCCCTCCGTTATACTTCCCCTCCCTGTTATTCCACCCTTATACTTCCCCTCCTTTTTCCTTCACCCTCCGTTGTACTTCCCCTCCCTGTTATTCCCCTCTTATACTTCCCCTCCTTTCTACTTCCCCCTTCTTCATTTTTACTTCTCTAGAAGTTTTCGTTGGAAGCTCTTCAAGCTAGCACTTTCAAATGAATTTCTTAAATTTTTTAACTTTCTTAATTTAAAATTATTTGGGCGGTTTAATGGAATGCGCTAAATTATGTACTCAAAGATGTTATTTAAAAAATTGTTACGCCTAACACCATAGGCTGCTTTCTCCCAAAATTGCCTTCTTATATGTGCGGTTATTTTTGTCAATTTCTTCGGCCGAGTTATGTCATCAGGTCAACGGTGAACGCGGAGGAAGAACTTGCGCAGCTTGTACAGGAAACGAAAATTCGAAAGTAGGGATGATTGAAACATTTTAATCGGATTGCCTCAGAAAATATTTTTTCCTACTTCATGTTCCCATTTTGAATTGGCAGTGATGCTGGACGTGAAAAACCGTTTTGATGAACCGTACGATTACCTCTTGGACAATGAAAAATTCACACGTTGTTGTCGTTTCGTTGAATTTTAAATGTGACAGTGGTAGGGATCAAGTGATTAGATAATTCCTTATAAATGTTTAACTATTATTTTAAGTTTCCTCAGTCATTCCCCTTTACATTTTCGTAACCGGTTCTCTCTTTAGTTTAAGAACTCGACTTATTTTTTTCATTTTTTTTTTTTCCTCATTTCCCTAAATATGAGTATGCAAGTGGGAGATGGAGTTCAAGAAATGTTCATCGGCGCTCTGGACATCGGGACTTCGAACGTCCGATTTCTTATTATTGACATAAACGGTAACATCAGAGGATCCGACCACTCTCACGTAAGTTAAATGTCAAATGCTTTTTTATGTCAAACCTTTGATTCGATATCTCAAGAACTTTAACGTATAAAAATTCTTCAAGCAAATAAATTCTTGGAGGCTTTTTTATTTAAATCAAGTTTGGAGGCTTTGCACTCAAATATTCAATCTTCATTTTTTTAATTTGGCTTGAAGTGCTAGCAGAGTAAGTTGTTTTGACTTCTGTATGTCTGGAGTATGCCTTGATCGAACTTCTCAAAAAGATAAATTTGCTGCGGGTTAATGACGTGTGTAATATTTCCTAGAAAAACCTTTGTGTCAAGATTTATAGGTAGTTTTTTTTTTTCAAGGCTTGAGTGATAAGTTAAAATGATTCTATGTTTAAAAAAGAACCCTTTGTTCAGATTTCAAAAAAATTTTTTTTGGCTTTTTTGGATTACTCTCCATGTACGGTTTTTGGGAGAGGGACTTCCAGACCCTGTATATCAAATCATTAGGTTGTGGTGTCCGTCGATTTTTGTGGGACACTACAGTCGCATTTTTCATCCGATTTTCATAGAATTTGCCTTATCTTGAAAATGTTTTCTTTTTTCTTTTTCTTTGATTGTAGGGAGAAATTTGGGCTGTCGGCTGTTGTCGCCCATTCTGTCGCATTTATTTTTCTCCAAAAAAAATTGTGAGATTACTTGACTTTTAGTAAGCTCCAGACCAGCACTCTCTTCTTCTTTTTTAAATTACCTCTTAAAGACTGTATGTTGGAAAAGTGGGGCAATTTTTAATTTTCTACTTTTTAAAAATCATTTATAAGTATCCAGGTAGAAAAAATGAAAGTGTTTGCCCTTGATAAATTCAATTAAAAAAAAGGCTTTGGTGAAATTTGGTAAAGATCAGATCAATACGGCCTTAGCGCCGTAGGTAATGCTAAAATGTAGGTAATAATACAACATACCTACAAACGTAGGCAATAATATTTAACGCTCTGTTGAAAGGAATTTATCTTTCGGACCATAAATTGTGAAAGAACTACAACGTCTTTTGTAGTTGTGCATCCAAAAGAAAAAGGCCGTTAGCGACGAAATCTCGTGATGCAGAATGCGAAGATGCTTGAATTTGTGATAATTGGAATCATGGAAGAAAATAAGCGGAATTAAAAAAAAATGAGTCTCTTAAGTCGATTTTAACGGATTTTAGCGCAAAAAAAGCTAAAATTTGACATTTTTGAAAGTTGTCAAAAATTGTCATATGAATTGTCAAATCAACTTGTAATTTTGCGTAGATCGCGAATCTGAAATAAAAAATAGGGGTTCTTATTTGGAATAACGAAGTTAGGTTCTGTTGGGTGCACCCTGTATATCCAAACGCCTTTTAAACTACACCATCAAACTCTTAGATTTAAATTTAACTTTTTTTTCATAAAACCACTTTTTAACGCTCTCCCAGATGTATGCCATGTGTTTCCGGACACCCCGTATATAGGTAGGTATATATAGCCGTAGGTAATATATAAAGGTATCGGCATTTTCATTAAAATTTTATTCAGAATTCATTTAATTAAAAAATTGAAGTTTTCTTGAAAAAACTGGGCAACCTAATGCTCGGTAGGGATCACTAATGAATTTTCCTCCACGTAATCTGGAAGACGCTCTTCAAACAACAACAAAAAATTTTAGAGGGTAATCTAATAACTTTTTTTTTTTTTTTTTTGAGAAAGTTAATCAAAAATTACAAACCCCCTACCTTGGTGACTACACATTCTTCCATTAATTTTTTTTATCCTTGAAGGTATTCAAATTTTTTTCTTTCATTCTTTTTCTTTTTGCATTATAATTTTCGATCATAAAATTTTCTTGTTCATTTCCAAACAAACCTAAAAATTATCCAAATTTTTGACGTTTGACGGTAATCGTTTATCAGCAATCAAATAACTTAAGTATGGTTACTCCGTTAAAGTAAACATTTACTCTTTCCTAAAGAAGCCTTTTATTGGATTATCCAATTAACACAGTCTTGCTAAGAAGCCTCCATTTACCAGTCAATTGACTATAACGAACAATAAATATTTCCTGTTTACTTCTGATAAGATTATTTTTATACTGTTAAACAAATTCAACAAATTCACCTTTGTAGTTTTTCCGTCTATTGTTTATAATTTTATTTCAAAATAAGTTTTTTAAATAATTTTTTTTTTTTTTTTTTAGGTTGAACTGCTGTATCCGAAACCTGGATATGTTGAAATTGACCCTTCGAGTCTTTGGGATACGATTGTTTATGTTATTAAATCTGCTGTGAAAAGTAAGGATTTTTCAAATTCTCTAAATTTCTTTACAGGTTTTCATTCGATTTATTTATGTTAATGAAACATGAATTTTAATGTTTACCTGTTTTATCAACTGGGTTTATCGAGTAAACTTTAATGTATGGATTTAAAAACAAAAAATTAATATTAAAAATAAATGGTAGTCTGACATGAAAAATTTACATCCAGCTTTCAATAACAATTTTTTCAAGTCGTTTTTGAGAAATAAAATTAGAAAATGTTGTTTTCCCTTCGAAAGTATAAAAAGTTAACTTTTTATTGTATGTTAATACCCAGAATATTAAATAGATTGAATTTGATTATAGAAGTTTACCGGTTTTTCATCTGCCACAATAGTTTCAGGCAGATTTAAAAAAAAAAGAAAAAAAGGGTTTTGATAGTTTTTGTTTTAAATTGATAGGCTCTTTATAAGTTCATATAATAATGTATGTTCCTTTTTTAGAATCTGGAGTCGAGTTCCGCCAATTAAAAAGTATTGGAATATCTTGTCAGCGATGTTCCTTTTTGACATGGAACCGACATACTCATGTGCCATATCACAAATTTATCACCTGGAAAGACGTCCGTGCCGATGAAATGGTTAAAAATTTGAACTCTTCCTATACCATGAGGGTAATTGACGATAAAGTTTCTATGAACAATGTTTGATTTTTAATTTTTTTTAGTGCCTTCGCATTGCTTCTAAAGCTCTTTATACGATAACGCGCAGTAAAAGATTTCTTGCTGGAAGTGTCCTTAAGTTAATGAATGTTCAGGTATTTTCTTTGCTTTAAGTTATTCTTTTATATCTGATTATTAACAGGTAACTGTAAGACTGCTTTGGGTGCTTAAAAATGTTCCTGGAGTTGCTGAAGATGCTGCTTTGGGAAACGTTTCTTTTGGAACAATAGATACTTGGATATTGCACAAATTGTCTGATGGGCAGAAACATTTAACGGATGTTTCCAATGCAAGTGCAACCGGTCTTTTCGACCCTTTTACTATGAGCTGGGCTGACTGGGCAATCAAACTATTCAACATCCCAATCAAAATTCTCCCAACTGTTGTTGATTCAGCTGGTGATCATTTCGGAGAAGTAAGCCCGTCTATATTCGGCTATCCAATTCCCATCAGATCAATAGTAAGGTTTTTTAAATTTATGTTTTTAAATTTTAATATTTTTTAAAGATTGCCGACCAGTCTGCTTCACTTTTTGGTTCCTGTTGTTTCAAAGAAGGAGATTTAAAAGTTACTATGGGAACTGGGACATTTTTAAATGTCAATACGGGTAGTGTTCCTCATGCATCAGTGGCAGGTAAGATTTTAGCTAATTTTTATAGGACAAATCAACAGGTTTTTTGGGCACAAAAGTTTGTTTAAACCTAAATTTTGACTAGAAACCCTTATTTCATCTTTATCGCTAACCAAAATCAGCTGAGATTTGAGTAAAAACGCTAAGTTTTAGCCTAAAGCCCTTAGATTTAGAGAAGAAAATTTTTAAATGGGCCCAAAATGTACAAAAAAGCTTAAAAGGCTTAACTTTTTAGCAATAATTCCCTTTTACCAATCAAAATAAGTCGCAGAACCCTTTTTCCTTATTCAGTTTGAACGACTTTGGAATTTAGATATGTGGCTATTATTTATTGGACAAATCAGAGGTTTTTTTGGGCACAAAAGTTTGTTTAAACCAAAATTTTGACTTAAAACCCTTATTTCATCTTCATCGCTGACCAAAATTAACTGAGATTTTGGTAAAAAACGCTAAGTTTTTGCTTAAGACCCTTAGATTTGGAGAAGAAAATCTTTAAATGGGCCCAAAATGTACAACAAATCTTAAAAGTCCTAATCGTATATCTTAAATCTGTTCGGCACTGTGTTCTTATTGTTTTGAAACATCTAGATTCTGGTGAAAAATCCCAGACTTCTCTTGAAATGTGGGTAATATCTTGTTTTTTGAAGACTGAAAAAATTCAAAAAAATGCTTTTTATCCCAGGTTTCTGTTCTCTGCGTCCTGCCCCTGAGACTTTTGTGTAAACTTTCACTTTATTTTTAGGTTTATACCCTGTTGTTGGCTGGCGGTACAAAGACGAACTTGTTTATGTTGCTGAAGGGGCTTCTAATGACACCGGTACGGTCATTAAGTGGGCTCAAGACATGGGTAAGTTTAAACAATTTGAAAGGTAGAGTTTAGTTTTTATCCTCTTTTCATTTTAAGGTTTTATCGAAGATTTGGATAAATGCGCGTCTGTCGCTAGATCAGTGAGGGACAATGATGGAGTTTATTTCATACCTGCCTTTGGTGGTCTCCAGGTATTTACTTATATCAATAACTCAGGTTTTTAATATTTGTCTGTCGTACTTCTTTGTTGTTTATGTCCATCAATAATTTCCATCCTTAAATCAGGCCCCAATCAACGATGCTCAAGCAAGTGCAGGCTTTATTGGAGTGAAGCCTACCTCTAGAAAAGAACATTTACTTCGAGCTATTCTCGAAAGCATCGTTTTTCGTGTTGTTCTTCTTTATGACGCTTTTAAAACCGAAACTAATTATTCAGCATCATTAATAAGGTACTTGGTAACTTTCATTTTTACACACTTGTAATTTGAATTTATCATTAACAACATTACTTCTTTTAATCTTTGTTTTTGTTGTTGTTTGTCAAGATTTTGTACTTTTTCTGTGAAGTTTGATAGTTTTTTCTCTATTTATAGAGTTGATGGTGGGGTGTCAAAGAATGATTTCATTGTACAAGTTCTTGCCGATATAACAGACCTCAAAGTTGAACGTCCACCGATCGCTGATATGTCTGGGATAGGAGCTGCGTATTTAGCTGGCCTCTCTTCCGGTAGGTTTCAAATCTTTTTTTCAAAGTTCAATAACAACGACATTTTAGGAATGTGGAAAGACAAATCAGATTTTTGTCAACTGCGTACCAACTGTCAACTCTTCAAGCCGGACGTGAATTCGAATGAAAAAGATATGAGCGATAAAGAGAAGGAGTCGTTCCAAAAGTGGCGGGATGCTCTCACTAGGTTTTTGGCTTGGTACAAATAATACGCTCAATTCCCACCCTATAGTACCTACTTAAAAAAGTTATTTATGTTGTGGTTATCATTTTCAAATCACCAATAAAATTAAACCATTATTCTAAGTGTTCAGCATTAAATGCTTTTAAATTATCAGCAATTTTCACATCCACAAATTTTTATTTCATGAAATGTTATTTCTTATTTTGTGTAGAGAGGGGGAAAACCTATTGCTCAATTTAGGCTCATTTATTTTTATCATGAGGTCTTTATTTTTATGAACCCTAGCTTTTTCCTCAGCCTTAAAATTTGGAAGCATTTTTCATTGATAGTTAAGGATCAGCATTATTAAAAGTGAATTTTCTATAAAATAGCTCAATAAAATATTTTTGTCTTTTTAATTTTTTCATGCTGTATTAAGAGACTGGTGGTAACGATTCATTAGCAATTATAAATATGTTAATTGTGATATTTGTTAAAACGCAGCTAAGCATTTTAAAATTTGACACTACTTTTCTCAATATAACATGAAAATCCAGTTAGCATATTAGTTCACGATTCAATTTTCAAAAAATCAAAACGTTTTTCAGTAAAATTTGTGATATCTGTTAATTATAGAGAATTTTTTTTTTGTTCGCATATCAAAAAATAGTGCATTACTGCATACAGTAGTAATATTTTTGTCTACGTTTGATTTGCAGAATGTACTTTAAAATTATCTTGCCTTATTAGAATTAAAATATTATTTACTCAAAGCATTTATTAATTTATTGACGGTGTCTGCTCATTTATTGTTAGCATGAAAAGTAAATAAATTGTTTATTTTAAAAGGAAAGTTATTCAAAAGTAGATTATATTGTTATTGTAGAAAGGGACCAGAGATTTGCTCAACTGGGCATGATTGCACATGTTTCTGTGATTTTAATGTACCTAATAGTTCTCACTGCTTAAGCGGTGTCTTAAACGTTGTTTTCTGTTGTAAACGTTGTTTTTATGTTGTAACTGTTGATTTAAAAATAATAAAGATTATATTAATTATTTACTACTGTTTTTTTTTATTATGAGCTTCGATTTTTTCAAAACTTGTTGTTGCTAAACCTATTTAAAGTTTGTGAAGGATGAGAAGCTTCATCCTTGGCGTCGCCCATGAATTAATTCGAAAATGGTCAAGGGGAGGGTTTCCCAAACTTCTTTGCAAACGGATCAAAATGTGTGGCTAATTTTTTTAGGGAAGTCTCATAAAAATAGGGTTTCTCTATCAAAAAACTGAGTACAAATCCTGAAAATCCAGTAAAAATGGCGCCTCTTTGTCAAAAAGCCAAAGAAAGTCCTAAAAATCGTGTAAAAATAAGCTTTCTCTGTCCAAAAATGGAGGAAAAGTTAAAAAAATGTATTAAAAATGCGATTTCTTTGTCAAAAAGTCGAGAAAAACTCCTGAAAACCCTTTAAAAATAGGGTTTCTCTGGGGAAAAAAAAAAAAAAAGGTGGACCCCCATTGGCCATTACCAAATGGGGACGAGTGAATAAGTGTCGAGATAAAATCAGTTCACCATAATGTATTTGTTGTTCGTTTCGCCATAAAACTGTTTCTGTCGTTTGGGCGTAATACATCTCACCATTAACTAGGGGCAGCCAAAGAGCAAGCCTATTTTCGCCGTTTAAAATGTGATTATGGCGAAACAACAAAAACCTTAACACTTGACAGTTCACCATAATGCAATTTGCTCATCCTCGGCAAAGGAAAAAAAAAAATTAAGCCCCTTGTGTCATAAAACGAGCTGATCCCATTATCTGCCCGCTTGCTTTTCCTAGTTTATGGTGAGGTGCTTTATGTTGAATCGCATTAAGGTGAACTGTCGAGTTTTAAGGTTTTGTCGTTTCGCCATAATCGCGTTTTAAACGGCAAAAGTAGGCTTGCTCTTTGGCTGTCCCTAGTTTATGGTGAGATATTATGCCCAAACAACAAAAACAGTTTTATGGCGAAACACCAAGTATAAAGAGAAGATTTTATGGTGAGAAGCGTTATGGTGACCTTCGGTTTATTTTATGTCGACTTGTATTTATTGAAAAAGTCGTTTATGGCGAAACGCTTTATATTGAAATGCATTATGCTCAAAATTTTTGAACTTTTGAGAGCTTTACGTTCAATTGCAATATTCCGAAACGCATTATGGGGAACTACAGTTTTTTTTTATGTCGAAATAAAGAGTTTTTATGTTCAACTGCCTCAGGGTGAAATGCGTTATGTTGAACGGTGTTCTCCCAATAGGGACCACAATTTGGGAAGCCCCAAGGGTACTTTAATAACTTATTTTCAAGGAAATTTAAAAGCACCCAATTTTAATCTGAATGATGGTTTTAACTGCTTGCCACTCATGTTTGAGTGTCTTCCAAATCAAAATGGCAAAAGCCCCTTTCAGTGAGTTTGAACCAATGGGCTTCATGCTTATTTTTGTCGAACTCTCCCAGAGGGATTGATGGGAGACTGCCTCTTTAAACTAATATAAGGAAAAGTACCTAGGAGTGTAGAATATGTTTTCTTTAAAATTACAAATAAGTATGAGCGGTAAATATTAAATATCGATACCATGGAGATGAGCTGAAAAAAATCGATGGTAGATTCGTGAAGACTCAAGAGGTTGCAAACTGCGGAAGTGATAAGTTTGAGAAAAGTCAAAACATCCCAGGGCTTATCTGTTTTTTTATGTACCTAATATAAATAGTTAAAAAGGTGAATCGTTTTTCGAATTATTCTGAGAAGGAAACCTTTTTTTCAATCCCTATCGTAACTGTGATATGAAATTAAAAATCCAAGGATGGCCGAAGAGCTTTCAGGCGTGACTGTCGTCATCATAGTGGCACTTGGAGTGTTGACTTTTATACTTCTTTTTATATTCGCAAAAAGGCAAATTATGAGGTTTGCCCTTCGATCGAGACGTGGCCCTCATGTTCCCATTGGACACGGTGCCAAAAAGGTACTGTACAGCTTGCTCTGACTTTTGCAGCATCTTCTTTATTAAAAAAAAAAAAAAGATGGACTCAGTTTTGAGGTTCTTACATTTTTATTTTTTTGTAGGGCTTGAAAAAGGAAATTCACCGAAGAGTCGATCTAGTTCCTAAAATTGTTTATGAACCGCAAGTTCTCAACGATAATGATTCCCGATATATTTTACCTCCAAGCTCACAAGTGGCGCCATTCTATTACAGGCTAAAAGCTTGCGATGATGTCAAACTTTTAGGTATTAAATTTTAATGTTATTAACAATTTAATAATTTATCCGTAGAAAAAGAGATCACAAAACAAGATTCGAGTCTGCACAGGCATCCGACGGACAATCTAAGAGCGTATCTGCTGAATACGTTGGCGACACCCCTCAACGGAGTCGGACATCGGCTTGTCCAACAATTCTGCGATTTATACGAACATGCACGCCACGACCCGACTGAATTCGGCGATGAAGAATATCAAATGTACTCTCGCATTTTGCTCAAATTGATGGACGCGTAAGTTTTGATTGTAAAAATTTAAGTTTTTTCAAGTTATTTTCAGTGCCCGACTTTTAAAAAGCTATGGCGGCACAAGAAAGCTTAGCCCTAGGGGACTCCGGTAAGAAGCAAAACTCAAGACAAAACAAGGGAACTCATCGAGAACAAGCCAAGGGAAAAAAGAGATGAAAACGAGTCAAATAGCAAAGACAACAATGAGACTTCCGTTTGATAGTGTTTTCTTAAGGAAAAGAAAATTTTTTAAAGCTATTTTCGGTGGCATGAAATTTTCCACACTATTCACTATAAATTGAGGAACCTATGCTTCGAAAATTAAGCGAAAAATTGAGATTCACAAAATCTTTCATTTTCTACAATATTTTATAAATCACAAATACTTAAAAATTATCCTTCTTTCTTTAATTTATAAGGTCAATTTTTTTTCTGGTAAAGTGTGCATTCCAGTATTCTTTAAAAAAATTTAGTTTTGACGTCGATAATGTGAAACATGAATTCTGGATTATATCAGAAATTTTATATCATATTTTTAATAACTCTTTATTACCTTAAAGATGTATTTTATTTAGACAGTCTGTTAGGACGTGGGTTTTTAAATGGTGCATGCAGCTTAGATTTGAGGTAATAAAATATTTTATTTTATTGCTTTAAAAAATTATTCGTATTTTTGATATCGTATAAATTAGATTTTTGTTCCTGTGTTGTTTTCTTTAAAAAATTTTGATTTTGTGTGGGTGTTTTTGTAAGAAGCTATTTTTCAAGTCTGAATTTGATGAATTCTGTCATGTTTAAGACTCTTGATGTATTGTGATATCCTTTTTATTCCCATTTTAGAACCTTTTTATCTTTTTAAGTTACCCTACCCTTTTTTTAAATTAATCATAAACCTAAGTGTGACTGTTTAATTTCTTTTTCTCTTTGCAATTTTAAAACTGGAATTCCAAAAATTATTTCCCTTTTTGTTCCTACCCCATCCTGTTTTGGTTTTGCCCAATGACCTTCTATCTTTTTTTTCCATTTTATGTGAGGCCTAAAATATTACTGTATTCGTATACAAGACTGAGAGTTCATTTTTTTTGTGTGTAGTTTTCTTGATGTGTGGTCTAGTCAATAGGTTATTATTTTGAGACATAAAATTGTGTAGCTTTGTATTGGTACCTAATAAAATTTGTTTACCACTTTTCTTTTTCTATTTTTCAAATTCACCATTGACTTGAGTTCCATCGGTTATCCCAGTTATTTTATTTATTTGTTTATAACTACTAAACTCAAAGATAAAATTTTTGTACTTGAGTTTTCTTCGGCCATAAAGTCAAGAAATCCCCTTTTTCACCGGATTTTTGGGAGTTTTTCTTAATTTTCGAAGGAAACACCTTTCGTAAAATTTTTTGTGTTTTCCTCGGTTTTTTGACAGAGAAGCCTTCTTGACAGATAGCCCTGATATATTTCCTTGTTCTCTAAGCCTCAAAATTCCTGTTTATTTAACGTTTGGAGTCTTCCTCTTAGGCTAAGAAAATTTTTTTCCAAGGATTTTCGGCAGTTTTTCCAGTGGAATCCTGGTGTTTTTCCTGATTCATGGTGATTTTCTCAATCATTCAGCAAAGGAAGTTTGCCAAAAGCAGAAAATACATAGACCCGGCAAAGGTTTCCGACATCTGGTTTATAGGTTGGAACAAATGGATCCAAAAAAGTGGAACAATTAAATAAATTGTAGTTTTATAGAACATTTAATTTATGACTTCAACAGAAATGATTAAATCTATTTTTTTTTATTTAAAAAAAGTTAGTTGACTAAAAATTAAGTTTATTAACATAAATCAAAAATAAACATTTTCATCAGATTTTATACTTTGAGCGTTAATTATCCTAATATTCTTAAAAAATACCATTAAACCATCATTAATATTGATTAGTATTTACAAAAACAAAACAAAACAAAATAAAACAACTATTTTTTACAAAATTTCTTCATCACAGAGCTGGATTGCGATTTCAAAGTGAAAGTTAGGTGCTCAAAAGACTAAAGTTTTATTTTAAAAAAATTAATTAATTTACAGCTATTTTATTTAATTTATAAAAAAATCTTTTTAACCTACAGTTGGCACGAAAACAATTTTTAAAAAATCTCTAACGTAAAGGAACATTGTTTATGACTAGGATTGTGTAAATAAGGAATGGCGGATGAAAAAGTGGAAAAGATTTTTTTTTTAAGGATTTAAAATTTACACACAAAGGAGACAAATGAGTTTTCTAAAATTTGCTTGTTTAGAATAACGATGATCTATTTTTATTAATGCACTGAAGTATTTACACAATAAAGTAGAAAAGCAAAGTGCATAAATAGTTGCAATTTATTAGAAAAAGTACTTAAAAAATAAAAAATAACTCTCCTTTGGTAGTATGCTATTTTTTAAAAAAATTACAAATTTAGAAAATGAACTATAATTTTGAGTTTCCGAGTAATTTTGTGTACCTTGCATTTAAGAGTTCATGATTGGAGTTGGCGTTTAATTTAGGGCGAACCTTTTTGTATAACTTTTTATAGAGAAGGATTAGTAAGGCAAGGAAAGCGAGTGCGGCAAGAAAAAAGATGGTGAGAGCCGAGGGGTAGAAAATATGATGGTATGGGTCGATGAGGTGAGAGTCTACCCAGACGCACCTACCGAAATTGTTTTCAAAAATCGCACAGATTTTGTAAGGGCCCGAGTTCTGAATGTCTTTTACGACAAGGTTCGAAAATGAACAGTTGAGGATCATTCGCTGGAGGATTTTCGGCGGTGTCATAATGTGGAGGCCAACATTGCAGTTTTCATTTTGAGATAAAATACGAGCGTTTATGAAGATGGTTCCTGGTGAAGTTACGTTTGCTGTAAGTGACAATATTTGAGGCGTCGTGTTCTCTTGAAGTAAGACAATGTCACTTCGTCCTATCAAAAGCGATGTTTCATTTTTATGATTTTTTTCAATTATCACCAGACTGTATCGATACTTGTGACCTGAAAAAATAATTAAATAACTGACTTTCATAAATGACAACTTTCGTACCTAATTCAAGATGAGGGGTGTCTAAGCCAACGATTAATTCACTCGGATCTTTCAATGCGCTTGAATTACATCGAAGTTTATTGCTCTCCAAAAGTACTTCATGGCTTCCAAGCTCTTCGTAAACTAGCAAAGCATAACAGATGTAAGAGAAAATAGGATCCACATTCCACATTAATGACAGTTTTATTCCATCAAAATTGTAACCGAGATAGGTGATTTTAGCACGAGAAACTGGGATAAGATGGTTGCTGATATCAAATGAAAATTCATCGCTTCCATCACACACGAAATCTTGAGGCCTCAAATCGTCAACAAGTCCGTTTTCCAAAGAAGGCGGTGTAGCACACACAGCAGATATTTTGCTCTCTTTCGAGACGTTCGATGCCTTCAGCCATTCCGCAAAATGTTTCAGATTACAATCGCAGTTGAGCGGGTTATCTGAAATAATAATTAATTCCAGAGTTACTTTTTAGCTTGAAATATACCTGATAACGATAATTTTTTCAGATGGACAGTATTGAGAGCTCCGTCTGTTATCATAGAAATGTCATTGTCATCAAGCTTCAGCTCTTCTAATCCTGTCAATGATTTGACTAGATCCGAGGTGAGTGCTCGTAAAAAGTTATGTGAGACATCAAGAGACTTCAAGCTAGACAGATGCGCCAGAGATGCTTCGGCGACAGTCACAATTCGATTGTGTGCCATATCAAGAGTTTTTAATGTCGATATAGCTTCAAATGCATCATCTTCCAAAACATCAATCATGTTGTGACTTAATATTAACGTATTTAGCGAACTGTGCCCAGACAACGAGCCCTTCATTATACTGCTTAATTGATTGTTTCCAAGATTAAGGGTTTTCAGCTTAGGACAATTCGGAAATGTGTCATTGTTCAGAGGTCCAGCTAGTTGGTTATGACTTAAATCCATTTCTTTCAAATTTGAAAGACCTTTTATATTCTTCGCTTCAATCACATCAATACTATTTAATTTTAATCTTAAAATTTCAAGCTGACTCAGGCTGGATAATGCCAGTGGGCTTATTTCAGTCAAACGGTTACCACTCAAATCTAAAAATTTAAGAGACAGCATACCCTAAAACAAACAAAAAAAGTTCTATTGTGTTTTTATTTTTTTAAGCCGAGGCTTACCTTGAAACTGGTATCAGTCAGTGAGTTTATTTCGTTGTATGAAAGGTCAAGACGAGTCAGAGTTCTTATTTTAGCTAAAGCCTTTGTCGGGACATATTTTAATTTGTTGTTTGGAAGGCCCAATGCATGCAGCGGCGATGTAAGCCCGACAAATGTGTTATCGATCATAGATGTGATTTCCCCAGAAGACAATACAAGACCAAGCAAAGACACACCCTATAAAAATACATAAATATTAGCATGGCATCCTGGGGAAAAAACTTGATTTCTTACTTGAAATAAAGGACTTTGAATGGTGCTGAGATCCTGAATAGTGCAATCAAGAAGCGAGACGGTCTGAGGGTATTTAAGTTTTCGCAGAGCCCGAGCTATGATCGGCAAAGCGCTGTTGGACCCGGTGCAGCGTAAGGTCCTCGGAAGGTCACATGAACATGACACATTTACTATTTGAGGGCATTCCCAAGAATCACCTGCTTCTATTGTCTCCAACAACAAAAATATGAGGAGCAAAACTATCCTCATTCTGGAACAAAAAGACAAATAATTTTATTAACTTCTACAGTAGCTAAAGATCAATAACTTCATCTTTATTTTATAACAATTATTATAAATTATTTTTTTAAACACTAAATAAAGTATCCACCAAAATAAATGGTTAACGTATGAAGGCAACCAGCAATCAACAAAAAAGTAAGTTTTTTTAAACTTTTAATGTCATTCTAAGAAAGAAGAAAAAATACGACTTCCTTTAGAGGAAAGTTAACCAGCGTATATTGTTAAGTTCAGGGTATTAGTCGATCGGATGAAGCTGAAGACAAGACAGAAGAAGAAAAATACGGCCACAGTGAAAAATTGACTTCCAAGTTTTTTTTTTTTCTCCCCGTTGAACTTGAAATCGTAAAGCTTAATCGCAATAATTATCTCAGTAAAAAATTCAAAAAAGTAATTTAAAAAAATTAGTAGGAAAAACAGCGAAGCGAACTTAATTTTTATCATAGTCGAACATAGTCGTAGAGGTGAAAACCGGAAATCAACTATCAAATCCTTTATAATGTGGATTATTTTTGCCGGTTTTATTTGTGGCTGTGCTTGCTGGAAATTTGAGAAGGCGGTGTTGAATGTATGGTGAAACAATAGTCGTTCCGCCCACAGCAACCCTCTCTATTCATTCTCCTACCTGAAGGCGTACATAGTTCCAAATAACTTAGCATATTATAGGTTTAATAATGGGGTCATAATTATTATTCTCCTTTGTATTTAAAAAGAAAGACAAAAAAAATCAATCTGCTATTTCCTCTACGATATGACATATTCCTAAGGCATTCCAGAGTCTTGATGGGTCGAAATAATAAAAAGCGTCGAAGGTAATGTTGCTTCTGGGGAGTTTTCAGGGTCGCGCAGGAGAGGCTGAACACTTGAAAGGAAACAAGACAGAAAATGGGTTCAATTAAAATTCATCTGAAATGAAACTTCTCATTTTTTTAAACCTGCTTATTTTTTCTGTTTTCTCTTTCTTTCTTGGGGTAAAAAAATTCAAGAAGAAAACAAATCTCCATTGAATTTTGAGTAGAATCCCAATCTGAAATACAAAACAGGATTTCTCTTGTAAAATGGCGAGTTGTCCATAAAGCCTGCCATGACAATACAATTTCTTACCGGATTAACCAATGATAACCTGAAAAATATGCCTTCTGGTTGCATTTGAACTGAGCTCAGTGCCCGGAAGTAAATTATGCCAACTTCAAATTCAATTGCCAGCTTCTTAACTTGAGGAATTACTCTCTTTACTTAGCGAACACATTTTTTTTGTTCACAGTCACTTCCTTATCGACAGAC